>CAUYLG010054801.1:0-62500 GCA_963573385.1 Cacajao melanocephalus
GAGTCTTGCTCTGTTGCCAGGCTGGAGTGCAGTGGCACAATCTCATCTCACTGCAACCACCATCTAGTGGGTTCAAGCAATCCTCCTGCTTCAGCCTCCTGAGTAGTTGGGATTACAGGCGTCCTCCACCATGACTGACAATTTTTTTTCTTTTTTGTATTTTTTAGTTGAGGTGTGGTTTCACCATGTTGGCCAGCCTGGTCTTGAACTCCTGACCTCAGTTGATCCACCCACCTTGGCCTCCCAGAGTGCTGGAATTATAGGCACAGGCCACCACACCTGGCCAGAAGCCAAAAGTTTGTGAAGCTTTAAATAACAGTTGAGAAATTGAACTTTTGAGTAATATTTTGGTAAGATTTTGCAGTCAGATTTCACTATTTATGGTCATGCTTAGTTGTGATTTTCTAATCCATGTATGACGGTGTGTGAATTCAACTTTTCTTGAAAGCTCGATAATGCAAAACCTTGGTTAAATTTTAAAGCATTTATTGGAACATAAAAATTTGCATGTTGATCTCTAATTATGTCATGCATGATATGGAAAACAAATCTTTAAAAACTATAACTGATTATAGGATGTTTCTTTCCTAAACATTAAAGTTAGGTTTCTGAAAATCTAGAAGAATTAGTAAAAGATAAAAATCATATTATTCTGAGAAAAAATAAGGCTGGGAAATTGAGGTTATAAAATAATGTAAGAAAGCCATTTTAAAAAGCCATAATTTTAAAACGTCATATATATTATTAACTTATATCATTAAAATATAAAATATTAGAGTACATTCAATGAAATGATAATAATGGGTGTTATACCATTAATTTGTTTTTGAGATTCCTTGATCTCACTGTTTTAAGATTTCTTTCCTGACTACCTCAACCAGAAGCCAGTAAAAATATTCCTGCTTTGTTAAAATAATAGGTAAACTAAAGAATTCTTATGTATTTTCCATCATCCAAGTATTCAACAGTTCTTTGAATTTATTATGTAAAATTATTACATTAATAATAATGCCTAGTCCTCTGTCCCACTGCCATTCTGGAGATGAAGGGCAAGTTGCATATTTGAGATAGAGACAATTGTGTCTCATGTTGGTTCTTCCTGTAATTGGGTCTGAGATAGATATTTTTAAATTTCATGCCTTTTCCCCTGCCAAATACAAAGTTAACTTTGCATTTGCGTAAAAAGGAATAACAGGAATGACATTCAAATAATATATATATTTTTAAAAAATCACATCTCCTTTGATTGTAGAAAACATACAAAGTCAATTAATAGTGTTAGAACGGCACAGAAATAATTTACATTTGTTTAAGGATTTCTGTTCTAATAATCCTCACAGATATATTTCCACTGGCTGTACTAATATTCCTAAAAGCATAAACCTATAGTCTGAAAGTATATGAAGCGTAACAAAATTAAAATATGATAATACACAGTATGGGTGAGGGTTGTTTCACAACACTTAGTAAGAATAAATCCTCTTTTAAAATGTATCCAAAAGTACCTACATCAACAATTAGAAAATCCAGCCAACACCACGCATTGGTGAAATATGTTTTATAACCATATGCTACCCATTTTAGAAGCATTTCCAGAATGAAAACATAAGTGAAGATCTTGTCTGCATACTCCAGGATAATCTTAATGGTCTTTTTCCTTTCAATATATATATCTTCAAAAGCCTGTGAAAATAATATTCAAGTTTCAATCATGTACAACTGAAGCTTTATGATTCATAAAAAAACAGAAAAAAATACAATTATAATGCTAAGACCACTGAAACGTAATACTGACATGAACCAGCTGACTTTTTTCTGGTTTACAATTACCATGTAACACTTAGTTCTAGCCTTCTCACCCGTGCTGCTGCTGGTCATCAGAGGTCAAAAGAAAGTGCAAAAGAATGAAATTACTTATAATCCACAAAAAGACTCATGATCTCTGACATTTGATAATTTCCATCTCCATCTGACTCCTCTTCTTTCTCCATTAAAATTGGATAAGTCCTAATAATTTAAGGCATGCTCCCCTGGCCAGCCTCTGTTATAAACTTTTCGCATCCCACACTCTCCTTTGTGTCCACCAGTAGTATGTGAAGCCTCTCTTTCAGCTCTCAAAGGCTTGTGCATCCCAGTGCCTAGAACCATGTGAATAACATAGCAGCAGGCAAGGAAAGGTTTGCTAAATGAATAACTGCAGTAGCTTAATAGGCCTGCAGAACACAGAGGGTGTTTTTTCCTTTGATTATCCATCCATATATTATCATTCAAAGCTTCAGCTCTAAAAATCACTGTTCTATTCTCTCTATGAACATTATTTGTCTTACGCTTTCCAAGAAATTTTGGTAAGGGCCGTACAACAATATTACGTGACAACATTAGATGAGCTCTACCTGATTTAGGACTTATGCATTACTGTTACTAATTTTGGTTATCACTCATTTACTTCTATTTTGTGTATGCTCTTCTTTCTGAGAAGCCACAACATGGTGAAAAGATAGGGAGACTTTGACTTGATACTTCAGTCACATGTCCCTTGACAAAGAATTTGAATGGACTTAAAAACTGGGCTCATTGAGACACTGAAAATGACTGCTGATCTTAACATTTGTAAAGTATTTGAATTTTCTCTTTCAGATTGAAACACTATTAACCCTGTTGGATAAAATGAAAGCCAAAGACCTGTGTCCTTTGTGATTAATGTTACATTTATTACCTGTCTATAGTCATTGACTTGTGCCACTTAGATTCTTCTTATTCCAAGTTTTGCTATCAATACTCTGAAATTATCCTTAGAAGTTTTGGGAAACTGTTGGTATCAATATGAAGAAAAGAGACAAGTTGGGGCAGAAAGACTGAACAGATCTACTAAGATGCAAAAAGAAGGTCCCAGCAGTTGGCAGAGGTGCTGAAAGTCAGTGGAATTGAGGTGCAGAGGGAGGCTTCTAGCCCTGAGGATTTTCCTCCCTGTCACTCTACCCCCAAGTTCTGGAGGAATCAGGCAAGCCATCTAAACAGAAACTATGGCAATGACTCAGTCCTTGAAATACAAAGACAAGGAAGAGGCTGAGTCACAAGGAAAAGAAGGCTGTTTCTAGAACTGATGTACAGGGTCAGAGCAGAGCCAGCAGGAAGTATTGATGATGAGAACTTCTCTGACTGGTCCCAGTGCCAGAATTAGAATTCAGCCCACAGGGGTTCTAGCTTCCAGAACCAATTCTGTGGATGTGGAAGCAAGAAGGCAAGAGTGACATTATGTGAGCCCTACCTGTTTTAGGACTAATGCTTTACAGTTACTAATTTCAGTTACCACTCATTTACTTCTATTTTGTGTGTATTCTTCTTTCTGAGGAGTCACAACCTGGTGAAAAGACATGGTGACTTTGACTTTAGACTTCAATTCAGCGATAGCTCTGTCATTTACTAGCTTTGGAAAATAAAGCATCTTTTAAAACTGTACCCAGCTTCATCATTGGCAAAATAAGCAAAATACCATAATCTTGCATGGTTGTTTGAAAAATTAAATGAGAAAAAAATCTAAAAGAAGATTATGAAATGCAATAAGTATATACCACATGGGAGTTATTATTTCTTTTTAACTTTTAGGTTTGAGGGTACATGTGAAGATTTGTTACATAGTTAAACATGTGTCATGGGGGTTTGCTGTACTTTTAAAAAATCTAGTTTAATTGGCAACCTCTCTAAGTACAAACACCAGCTTCTTGAAATATTTTTCCTTTTTCTTCCTCATATGATTTATTTAAAATCCAGTTTCGAGACTGCTCTTCCCAAAATGTCTTCCTCCTTTTTAGACATTTTGAACAAGGAATTACCCTAAACTTCTCTTTAATATTTCGGTAATCTCCTTTCTAAAATTCTCAGTCACATATGTGACTCAACATTGGATAAACTTCCTTAGTTATTAGGAATACAATATATGGTAGATACTATCAAGATTTCTACTTGGAACACTCCAGATGAGGAAAATAGAGTTTTTCTGATCACACTGTCTGTTTCTGAGAGATGAGACTTGTTAGGAGAGGCAAGCCACAGTGGGTCCCCGCAGGTTGCTGAGGGTCCCTGTAGGTTGTTGAGGAGTGTGCCAAGAATGCCAGGCTCTGCCTACTCCTTACCTAGGTCATCCTCAGGATTGCATTTGCAGTGAGCAACCTTGAGACATGAGGTAGGTTCTTGGGGACAAGGAGCAGGGTTGCTTAGGTTGCTTGGTATAAAAGGATGAGTTCCCTAAGCTCAGTGTTCCTCAACTGTGACATCAACCCACTACGTGTGTACGCACTCTTTCAGGCTCATATTATGCCCCATGAGACCTGGGTAAAAGGGGAACCAACAGAAACATGTTGAAACTCATGCTACTTTCCATGCATGAATAATAATGTCCTTTTATCTCTGAGTAGCACCTCATATCTTCTGCCAGCATCCCTGAAACAGTAACAGGTCAACCTATTAGCCTATAAGTACAGTAAAATCAAATCCCAAACTTATAAAGACTGTCTATGAGGCAAGTTATAAAGTTCTTGGGTATTCTGTTTTTAGTATAATGAAACTTCCAGTGGTACATCTAGCTGGATCTGGGCTCCTAATGGCTTCTAGTGGCTAATCTCTGTCAGTGTCAGCAGGGAAAATGACAATTAAGAAAAAGATTCAGGAAGCTTGTAATTCTACCAGATCTCTTTCAACTCTCATGGAAGCTGCTTGTATATGTACAAGAATGAGAACCTTGTCCTACTTTTACCCTAAAACTACCATCTGTTTTCCTTCTTTATAACACACAAGGTACTTCACAAGCTGACCCTGCTTATCTTTCTCATAGTATCTCTGGCCACCTGGACTTATTCTTCTTCCCACCATACTTGCTACAATTCAGCAACTTCTAATTTCCTGAATACCCGATGCTGTTTTATGCCTCCGTAACTACTGTTGTATGCTTGTTCCCCTCAGTCTCCCTTGCCTAGCTAGAAAATTCATATTTGTCTTTCTAGACCCTGAAAATCAGCATTTACATTTCTGAAATTGCAAGCAGACAATTGTTCTCCTTGCTACAGAACTTTATCACATATACAATTTGCTTACAAACATATCCCAGTTCCACAGTCATTTGCATTCTTCTCCATTGCTCTTAGCTCCTTGACAATAAATAGTACCTGGATCTCATTTATCTTTGCATTGTGAAAGTTGATCATACAAATTGGGTCATTCTTGTCATACTTGACTAAGAGTCAAGAAAGCAGGGGGGAATAGCTCTCAGGGTACAAAACATTACTCCAAGAATTTTCATTCTCTGCAAGACTGACTGTTGAAACTCCTTACTATAACTTGAAATTAGTTTTATCTATAGCTTCTGAGGAAACTTGCTGCACTCTAGGACTAATTTTGCCCACCACCGTTGCTCACCAATTGGAGCTTGCCAGCTCACCAAATTCTTAGTAGGGCCAATGAACTCTCTCAAAGAGCAATACATAACATTTTCCCTTTTTAATAAAACATCTAACCTTCTCTCTTTGTTCTACAGAGAAAGTGCTTTCAGTTTATGCCAGAGACTCTCTCCCTGTTTTGCAGACTGATATTGCCAGTAAAACTCTTTTTTCTATTATAGGCATCTGGGTGGTCCTTTGGACAATAGCATTTAGGGCAGCAAGGATAATGCCTGGCATAGGAGTGCTCAGTAACTATTTACTAAGCTCAAGTAAAATTTTGTCCTTCCTTGGCACTAATCATAGGGATTAATTCTAGGTAAAACAACTTGCCACAATATTTTGATCTTTTTGCTCATTTTAAAGAATATTGACTTAATCAATATATTGACTAAGGTGTCAGATCATTTACCAGGGCACCACTGCTGAGCAGGATCATGAGGACAATGAAGCTTTCAAACCAACTGTGTTCAACAATCTTGTAGCAGGTTTTCCTGATGTTCCACCAGATTTTTCCTTTCCCTGACTCTATGTTAACTTGACAGCATGAGAACCGTCGTACACAACCTGGCAAGAAAGACATGCATGTTAAATCTTGATATTCAGAATAAATAAAAACTTTAATACATTATTTAATGGAAACTGTTCTCTGTAATACTCCCTCAACCAAATAATTTTAACACCTATATTTGCAGTTTCAGATAGATTTAATTTGGATGCTGCTTTCCTTCATCTCCTAACTTTCCATGATGTTTTCTTTATATTAATGCTAATAAAACAGATAAACAGCAAAGGTGTATTGTGCTTGGAGCCATTACACTGAATAGTACAAACATTTTAAAAAGTCCTTTCATTATTCAAATTCTGTTGTCTGATTTGCAAAGTATTGCTTACATCACTAATGAATGAGTGAAGTTCTGACATCTAGCTTCTTCATTTCACTTTTATTTCACTTATTAACATAAATACGAAGCAAACTTCATGTTAAAACTATACTTGTTTATTAGCTGCAATAATAGGTTGCCTATAAATGCAAGTTTGGCAACATTCAAAAAAACATTCTGTGAGAAACAATTTGAGATACAGAGTGTACAATATAAAAGTTGTAATATTTTATTATATGTAAATTGTGTACCATATATCCTTAATATCAGTACAGTTTGTAATAAATGATGTAAGTCTGCACACTTTATTTTCCTTGGAGAACCAGTTTATAAAAACATTTACCTGTCCACCACCGGTACAGGTAGAGGAGAAAACTTTAAAGGAGATGAAATGAGAGATGAACAAGAAGAGCCAAGAGGATGCAGTAAAAGAGAAACCAAAGAGTAAAAAGTTTTACAAGCAGTGGTAAACAGATCTATGAACACAAAAGGCCCAGAAAGAAAATGATTGAAAAGTTGAAAAATTAAATCAATTTAAAGTTGATTAAAGCAACTAGAATTACTTTGAAGTAAAGAAAGACTCTTTAGAAAGTAACTACAATGAATTCCTCCTCATAAAATTTTAGATGAAAACCTCATTTTAGATGAAGGTAGGAGGTGGGAAAGCAAGAGTGGGCAGCACTTTTTTGATACCTGTTTCAGAAGTTTGAATTTTAGATACTTGTAAAATATTAATTTCCTTTTCTGTAAAACAATATAATTCATTAACAAGTATTGAGCCTTTCAATTAACAACTTCAGATATAATAAGCTGTATGTTCTAAAACGACAAAACTAGAATCCTCTTGACAAGATGCACCAGGTAGATAATGTTTTGTAATGGATCCTTTCATGTTTCTGAATGCAAATTGGTGCATTGATCCAGTTGATATGAGGTTGTTTTCTAGCACTTTAATTTCCAGCTCTATAGAAATATAGCAAACAAGGTATTTCCCTCTCCCTCCAACAACGTCTCTCGTGTTTTTATCATGTATATTTTATGTGTTCCTGTCCTTTCTCTCCGGCAGGTTCTAAGTTCCCAGAAGCCTCAAACTGAGTCTGTAACGCCCGCTCTTTGTGCTTATGTACTCATCATAGTTCTATACACGGCTTAATAGGTTGTTTGTAGTTGTTTTTTAAAAGACTTAATTCCCCAAAAAGAGTTCTATAATCTTCTAAGCAGTTAGCCATAATTCGAAAGGTCACATCTCTGTGAATTCTAGATTTTACATAAAGATTAGATGAAAAAGACAAAAAAAACAAACAAACAAACAAAAAAAACCAGGGTGGATGGAAAATATACACATAGCTTTATTTATCCAATGTTACTTACAGTGAACATGATCTCAGATCTGAAATTATTTATCATCCTTGTACTTAAATAATTATCTTATTTAAATGCATTTAGTTAAGAGAGAACATTCAATAGAATGATATAAAAACAGAATAAAAGGGTAGGGCCTAAATGAACTCTGAATTAATCTTTTTCAAGGCAAATAAAAATACCAGAGAAAGTGAAAAAAGGAGATGAATTTTTTATATTAATGCTTTAGAATTTATCTTAAAAACAACAATCACATGCAAGAATATGTCTTACTCAGGTATAAATTATTGGATAAGAAAGTTATCCCTTTGGTTAAGAATATTTTACTCTCTGGGATTTTCTTTTGTCAGTCTTAAAATTAAAGGGAAACATTAGTCTTATGATTGAGGAAATAAAAACACTAAAAATCCTAATTAGAAAAGTGAGTAAACTTTCAATCTAAGATGAAGTTTCATAAATGTTACCCTCAGGGTTTATCACACCTCAGAGAGTTTCTCTCTCTTATTTTGAGGCAAGAATGCTCAACCACCTGTTTGGTTTTGGTGCAAAGGTATACCCCAAGAGATTTTCAACAAAGCTGGTTAGCAATATTATCACATTTTCTCTTTAAAAGGACTATTAGTTAAATGTAAACATAACTGAGAAACTTTCAAACATTTTAATGGGTCCCAGTGAGTAAATGCCATTTCTTTTGGGTAGTTTCACTAACGCGCTCTCATGATGCATTACATGAAGTCTATGCAGAGTTTCATCATATTAAACCAATGCTCTCAAAAATAAAATGAAAGAAGAAAAAAGAAATCTTTGACCACTTCAAAGACAGACTATCCATTAAAAACTATAACAGGATGATCAATATAATTCATGTAAAAATTGATTACAAAAACAAATTTTTTTCACCATTGCTTAATATCTAAAGCAACTAAAACAAATATTTGTTAACATTATCTTTCCAAAAGACAAAAAATGTCACAAGGAGTTGGTTATTATGTTATTAAAGTTAGAATAATTATTAGTTTTTTATAGGAAGTGCATGAATATAGAACATTTTGGAGGGAAGATGAGTTGGCGTCTCCTACCAGGTTAACAGACAAACACATTATATTAAGAAAAAAAGGGGTATCCTTCTCTAACTCTAATTCTGTTTATGTAATTCACTAATCGGATAATCTAAAAGCAGTATAATATAAAACCACAGAGACTCAAAGAGTCATGTCATGTTCATAATTATACAGGTTGCCAAGACATGTAGAACTAAGGATAGTAAAGAACAGTGCAAGATCTAAGGAAGGAGTATGAAGTCTTGAATTACAAAGTAATGGAGACAGAACTAAGAAACAGCCTGGCATAGAGCGAGAAGAAAAGATGAATGAGGACCAGATACAATCAACAAAATATATTAGTAAAGTTACAGTTATGAAGCTGAAATGGATCAACGAATGTGAGGCAGTGAACAACAAAATCATTTTAACATGTGTCTTCAGTGAAAGAATGCTACTCGGATTTAATTGCTTTTCATACTTCCTTTAATTTTTCTGTTACCTTTCAGGTAACAGAGATCTTTGGAGGTGAAACATTTCTCTGAACTGGCATTGATTCTAGCTCAGCTCTTGTAGACCAATTACCAACTTATAAGCAAACATGTTCATGATTTTTCACTCTGACAAGGTTATACTTCTTAGTCTTCATGTGGAAACTATGCATTTCCAGTTTTTTGGCACCCCATGTCCAATCCATCAACATATCCCTTTAGCTCTAACTTCAAAATATACTCAGAACATCACACTCTCACTATACCAAACACTACCGTACTACTCTAAGTTTCCATCACCTCTCACCTGGATTTATGCAGAAACTCCTAGAAATCTCCCAGCTTCTGCCATTGCTACTTGCCCTTCCACTCTAGGATTGCACATTGTGAGAGTTTAGAATCAGATCCTTATAATGTTCTTCAAAGGTCTCATCATCTGGCCTCTACTACATCTCTGACCTATGCTTTTTAAAAATAATGGCATTTGTTTTATTTATGTGTTTGTTTTTTGGAGACACAGTCGCACTCTGTCACCCAGGCTGGAGTGCAGTGGCACAATCTCGGCTCACTGCAACTTCTACTTCCCAGGTTCAGGTAATTCTTGTGTCTCAGCCTTCCAAGTAGCTGAGACTATAGGGATATAGCGATGTAGAACTATGTCCAACTAATAGGTTTTTGTTTTTGTTTTTTGCATTTTTAGTAAAGATGGGGTTTTGCTATGTTGGCAGACTGCTCTTAAACTCCTGGCCTCAAGTGACTGCCCACCTCAGCCTCCCAAAGTCCTGGGATTACAGGTGTGAGCCACTGCACCAGGCCTCTGACCTTAACTTTTAATACTCTTCCCATCTGTCATTATTCTCCATCTATATTGGCCCCTTGGTTTTCCCCAAATGTTTGCATATCCTCACCTCAGGGTAACATATGCCTCCATTACTCTGCCTAAAATACTTTTCCTCCATGTATTTGCATGGTCCCCTTCAATTTTCTTTAGGTCACATACACAAAAAGTCACCTTTATAGACAGGCTTTCTTTGACTACTGTATTTTTATGCTAGTAAGTTCTTCCCCCTTACTCTTGGTATTCCTTGTTTCCTCATACCTTCTCCATAGCACTTTTCACTTATCTGACTGCTACATCTTGATACGTTTCTTCAGCAAGGGGCATTGTTTTGTTCATAGCTCTATCTCCTTCCAGTGCCCAGAACTGGACCTGGCCCACAGGTATTTAGTAATTATTTGTTTATTGGAATAAAGAATGCTTACGTGAATACACGGTTGGAAGACTGAGCAAGTTGACTGCTCTGTTGAATTTATTAGGCTAAGCCTCTTAACCCAACAGATACAGAGACTGCATGAAGTCCTTACTGGAGTACGTGAAAGGGATATCACTCAGAGACATACGCTCCCTCAGGAAACTTCAATGGTCCAAGCCAAGGTTCATTGGAAAATGTATTTCCATATTTCTTCTATACTGGCCTCAATTTGGAAGTGATAAATAAGCTCAAAGTAAATACAAAAGTATTTCATTTATAGGATTAAAAAAGACTTTGTGTTATATCTTAGTATAGTAGCATGTACAACCTGAAATAGCATAGTATTAATACTTTATGCAAGAGTTTACGTTTTTTGAAGTCATTTATTGGTCTGAAACTTTAAGTTGTTTGATAAGCTCAACTTCTTTCTCGTTATACAAGAATTTTAGGTTATGGCCATTGATAAAATGAATAGGAAAACTCTTAGTAGCATCAGTAGAAATTTAAGTCTATATACTGCTAATCAATTTCTTGAGGAACAGGCCACACATGTTGATGGAATTCTTAAATCCCTGTAACATGAACACTCTTAATGGAAACTCTGCATTTACTTATTACACTAATTTAGCAAGCATAAAATTTATGTTGACTGGATGCCATACTCCTTTGCTCCTTACATAAAATGATATTTAATGTGTATTTAAAGAAAATCTATGCACTCGTTGTAGTTTGCAGATGTCTTCATTTTCCAATCATTTTGCTTAATGCATGAGTGTTGTAAGAGACAGTTGAGAAAATCTTGGAAACTGAAAGCAAGTCTATGATTTTTCCAAAAAATACTAATGCTGAGGGTAAGCCCATGACTAGATAAATCGTTAGCATCTATTCTATCGTAGCTTCTGTATAAGATTAACAGAATCCCTGAAGAATAAGGAAAGTAGAAGAAGGAAGATAGTCACTGTGCTAGTAAGTTTATAATCATTATCTTATTTGATCCTCCTAGCATCCCTATAATGTGGATGCTGTTACCCCATTTTACAGATAAGATATCTGCAGAACAAGAATTTAAAATGTGCACAAGTTCTCACAGGCGGTTAGTAAGTACGCCATTTAGAACGTATCTTTATCAGGCTCCAAAGTCTGGACTTTGTATTATTGTATTAAATTGCAGCCCGACTCTAGGCTTATGATTTTACCTAGATGATACAATACTTGTTCATACAACACTGCATTATCCCTGGCAAATTCCAGGAGTAGTAAGAAATTCAGTATATCAGAAAGCAAAAAGGAATAGAAGGAGGTACTGTTAAAAAACAAGAGACTAAGGCCAAATGTAAAGAACTTTACATGTCAAGTTAAGGACTTCAGACTTTATCCTATAGGCCAAGGATTCTCACATTTTAGTGTGCATCAGAATCCTCTTGAGGGCTTGTGCCCTATCCCCAGACTCCTGATGAACTTGTGACTAGTAAGAAAGACTAAATGGCTCTCTCAAAGTTTTTAGCTTGAGGGGTAAGATAGATCATGATGTTACTAATAAAGACTGGAGGAAGCTGTAAACCATACTAAAGTTTTTGTTTTTATTTTTTTTTCAAAAAAATGTTATTAGACTTGGGATGTTTTAATGACAACAGATAATGATGGGCAATGGGGAACTGTAAGCAGATCTGGGACTCAAGAGTGATGTCAGGGGTAAAAACATTGATGTTAAGAGTAAATAGTACAGAAATGGTTTTTCAAGCCACAGGCATGCATGAGACACCTTGGAGCTTCAGAATAAACAAAAATAACTGAAGATTTAAAATGTAGAGAGAAATATTTATAGGATGTGCAGAAAAATACTCATTAAAGAAACTAAGAGAGGAACTTAGAACTTTAAGACAAATAAAAGAACAAAGCTTTGAAACCAAGTAAAGGAAGAATTTTGAGAGAGACGGTGGTCAACAGTCTCAAACAGTTTTCTGAGAGTTAGAGTAGATTCCATTTTTGATTAAAAGAACAAAAGTGCAATCTCTTTTGTTAACTTGTATTCTAGTGGTTCCATGGAGCCAGGAATATGAATTAAGGCTCTAAAATAAAAAGTATAGTGTGCTTACAGTATGACATACAGTGATAGAAAATTATTGTTAGTCAAGTACTGCAGATGTGGAAACTCAAGTTTAGAGAGGTCTAGGGACGTGCCCTTAATCATCACACAGCTATAGTTGAATCAGCATGGAACGGAGTCTTCTGACTTACCAACAACCACTGGTAATTAAAACAAAACCCAAAACACTAATAAAGGGACTCTCACCAAGGTTTCAGTTTTTGTCTTACCATCTGTAAAACAGGCCTCTGGCTCATCGGAATTCACAGGTTCAGCCTCTGCTTCTTCTCCTTCTCCAGGCAAAGGGTTATCAACTGTGCTGCACTCTGAGGAGCTTGATCGGTTTAATCTCTAGAAAGGAATTCACCACCCCACCAGGTAGTTCATTTAGAGTTCATTCAAATCCAGCATTTAAGTCTTATTTAATAATCACAGTCATGCAAAGTATTACAAAAAAAGATTAATTATATGATGGCCATAAAAAATGTATAAACACATATTGAGGTCAAATAACCTTACATGTATCTATACTTGATCTTTCTATCTACACCATCCTGTAAAATAATAAACTGTATTATGTTTATTATACTAACAGGTATGTGGCCAAAATTATATAAGGAAATATTTTGATGTTAACTATGACTTTGGAAAGTATTGGCCACATCTTATTATTTTTAAAAATTTTTAATATATATTTATGGACACTGACTAATTATTTGAGGACAACTATACCTTATTTGTAATACTATACAAGTGTCAAATTACTAATGCCTGATAATTGGACGCTCAGATCAAATAGTTGGCAAAAAAAGCTTGTTGATAGTTAAAAATTTTTTTAAAAGATGAGTGCAAGATAAAGTCCAAATGCATTTTTTATTATCTCTTGGATTTAAATATGTGTAGCAGGATGATATAGATAGAAGTTATTTGATCAAGACCAAAAAATCAAATACCATTTGGAATCAAAATGCCAATGACATACCAAGACCACCCATTTTGTACATAACATTTTAGCATATAGTAGAAAAGATCAAACAGTATTATTTATAATGTCAACAGAGTGGCTACTAAAGTAAGCACCACATGCAAACTCTGAAACAAAGATTGAAGGAAATTAAACATGGCAGAATTACACATGGAGTAATGAATTCATTGTCATTATGATCATGTAACTGATCATAACACAAATTAAGTTTTTCCCACCCAGAACTTTATGAGTAACCATGATGTTTACACATATACACACATGAAGAAATCTTTACAAAAAATACATACAGCAATTGTAGCACAACTCTGTCAAATTTCCCAAATATTGTTTTATAAAGGAGTAAAGCAACATATCAATGAAGAGTTAATTTTTCATTCTCATTTGCTAGATGACTTGTGAATATTGAAAGCTACTAGTTACTACAACACATGATTCTCTTATTAAATTACAATTTTGTCTTTTTTAAAAGTAGTTCAAGCAAGTGCAAGTGCTAAAAATAATAAAATTCTTATTTCAAATAAATTGATTCACAATCTATGAATTTGTATTAATACCATAGGCCCAATCTAAAGGTTTGATTTTTAGAGATTGACTTGGAAAATAGAAGTATTCTTGATGGGTACCACATTAAATTCTCAATGCTATTATTATCACCTAGTATATAACATCACAAAAATGGCATTGATTAAGTATCATACATAAGGAATGATGTAAGCAGACAAAGTCTTTTTTATAACTGGAGTAAAGAATTATGAACACCCTATTAAGTGAACCCCTCTAATCTGTGTTGGCCTAAAGGAATAAAAGAAATTAATTATAATATTCTATAAAACTATGGAATAGGTTTTAAAATATAAACTATGGAATAAGTTTTAAAATATATATAATGTTTTAAAATATAGATTAATCTAGGAAATGATGTTGGAGAAACTTATAATTACTAATATGTGTTTTGTGCCAATTACGACAAAAACCAGAGTACCATATTTAGAAAACTACAGTTTTAATGGCTTCAATTTTTGACCTGTCAGCTGCACATAAACTGTCACCAGGGAAGGAAAGACAAGGCCCTATGATTTTGTGAAGTTGAGACTAAGCCCTTCAACTCTGAAAAAAAAAATTGTTGGCATGGGTTTTGAGGTAAAGCAGTGGAGGAATTGCTGATAGAATACAAAGCACATCCCTGCTATTAGATACATTATTAACAATAGGAAACGGTTATAATAGTTTTCTCTGAGCTGGTAACAACTATTAAATAAAATGATTCTTATTTGCAGAATTCTGACTTAGGCTAAATTCATGAAAGCATTTTCAACATCAATAATTGGTTTTCTTACTGTTTAAGAGACCATTAACAAAGATTTATGCCAAACTAGATTATGAACAAGTAGAAATTCAGGTGACTTTATGTAGTATATCTTGCCATTAAAATCTTTTTTATTTCATATGCAGGTTTTTTTTCTTTCTTTTGTCAACTGAATTCAGTTTGGCTCAGAATTTTGCAATGTAAAATAAACATTCAATATTATTGCTCAATGGGACAGAAATTAAAATATTTGACATGAATTATAATTAATTAATTTGTATCTGCAGCCAAATTATTACAGCTAATAGATTTTTATAAATTCGGTGTTTTCTGGGAATGCATTAAGTAATCAAACAGTAACTATTTTAGTACTGTATATAAAATTAAATATTTATATATATACTCTAGCAATATAGACAATTCTAATCAATTCAGCCTTTGAAATCTATACTGGCTAGATTATAAGCTTCTTTATCAGACTTGTAAGAGAATGCCTTTATATAGAAAGGCTGATATCTATAATAAAGTGTTTTTTTCTTGTGGTGAAATATATTGAATTCTCACAGTAGGCATCACCATATTTAAGTATTTGGGATTTTTTACCATACAGGAAAGATCATATCAATTGTTTGTATTGTTTTATATGATTAATTTCAATATTATTTTCATTTCTTTAAATTCAATCATCTGTGGTTTAGTTTTCCATGTAATTTTGGAAATGAAAGAATAACTATACTATATTAAGAGAAGTAAAATAAATACTTTGGTATAAAAAATTTTCTTTTTGCTATTCTAAATAGGACCTTCTGTAATTTTCACATGGATTTGATTTCTAATAAAAACAGAAATATCATTTTTTATCATTTGCAGTCTACTTATAAAAAGGATAAAAATAAGTGTAAGCATAGAATCAAGAAGGTGGAGTCAATAGTATTAGGAATCAGAAGTGTACCATAATTAGCATTCCTGCCTTTTTGTTGAATAATATGATTTTGACTGTAAGTGCCTCCTAAATACTATCATACATTATCATACATTTAAACTGTATGAATCAACTATATCACTTTCATATTTTAAGAAGACACTGAAAGTGATATAGTTGATTCAAACATTTTAAATGTAAAATAGTATCAACAGTGCAAAATAAAAGTTCCAGTATCTCCTTCATTCAACTCCCTTGAGGTAACCAAAGGCGGGTGAGGCGGGGAGACAGAGAGACAGAGAGAAAGAGAGAGTTTGGCATATCTTTCCGTATTTTTCAGTGTGCATCCATACAACACTATAGCTGTGAAACAATCATTATCTTGATTGTAAACTTATGTAACTATTTAAGATGCTCATTTCAATTACTGAAAATATGTTCAAATTAAATGCTTTATTATTCTTCATGGTTTTCCTTTTGATTGGCTTGAAGCTATGTTTTCTACTATACTGCATGAGTAAAAATTATGTTAAATATAGGTATCATATGAGAACATGTCCTAAGTTGTTCACTTACAAATTTATCACTGGCATTTCCTAAGATAGGCATTAATGATGTAAGCCTATTTCATGCTATTATGGATGTGATTAATGCTAATCGGTTATTTATTGTGAAGAAGTGTGAAGTTGGAGTGTCTAATGACTTGATGATCTAACATTCAAAAGAAGAAAACTATCAAACATAGCAGCACTTTACAAAACACAGAACTCAGCAGAAACCTTACTCAAAGAGGATGTTTGATGCTGAAAAGAACCCACAAATGTTACATTTAAAGTACATACTCTAAACGGTTTGCTTCACACAACAACAAAGATATTCTTTAAGGAGCAGAGCCTAGAATAGTTATTTCACCTGAGCCTTAAAATAAAGACACACAAAGGACAGTAAGAAGGTTGAGAGAAGCAAATCAAAAGGAGATGGGTATGGAAGACATTAGTGGTAAACTAAGCTCCATTATGTTAACAAGCAGGAAAGACATTTTAAAATTAGTTTCAAGCTATTATTATCCATCTTTTAATATAACTGCCCAATTTTATAGTCAATATCTATAGTTGTGTTCTTGAATCATTAAGGAGTAAAATAGTAAAGTTCAGTTAAAGGATCAAAGGACAATTTTAGAAGAATTACACACATAGTTACTATGGGGCATAACAGTCCAATGTTTTCCAAGGTTCCCATTATGTTACAGGATGACTAGATGTTTAAATACTCTTTTCTGGTGTAGAGCCAAAATAAGCTTTCTACTGTCTTGCAGTCATTTGGGGCTTTCTTTTTCCTTCTGAAGAAATGCAAACATTATTTTCTGATACAGCTTTTAAAATTGGAAGTCATTAATATTATTAATATTACCATTTGTGCTTTTCATCTTGAGTGTAATGACATTTCTTTTTAATAAAAAATTAAAGAAAACACTGCTTAAAAATTAATGAAAATATGATTATAATAATTCATTCAATTAAAAATATCAATAGAGAAATATAAATTTTTCTTAACATGCCTTACATTTCTGGGCCCCTAGGGTCTCTGCAATCTTTTGTTTGTCATGAAATTTCTCAAGATTCTTTTTAAAAGGTAATGCCTCAAGTTAAAAAATATTTCACTAAAGATCAGGAATTTCAGGATAAAAACAATTTAAAAATACTCCAGATATTATTGATCAGTGGAAAACTCACTCAAAAGGAGGAGATGGGTATAAAAGAGAAGAAAAGTTATGGCAGAAGCAGGAAAGACATTTTAAAATTAGTTTCAATTTTATCTGCATTTTCTGTTATCTAAATTTTAATGTTACTTCCGCTAATTTAGCAGAAAATTGTCAGTTTATTAACTAGTTGCAATAAATTCTGGGGTCATATTCTAATTATGGGCAACTAAAACTACAGCTCTTTAAAAAAAAAAAAGGCAAGAAAACAGATTTTTTCTTTCCTAGTTTTCTTTGTTGATTGCTGGCAGATAAATATTGTGTAGGCTTCAAGAGGAATACTTACTCATTCAGCATGAAACACACAGTTTCATCACAAGGTCAACATGATATATAGTATCCTGTTGGTGAAATAATGAGGTCAAATCTCAGCTACCACCAGAGAACTTCAAAATAAAACCAATAATTTCATGGAGAGCTTTTCTTTTTCTCAGAATCTTCTACACAGGGCACTTTCCATTCAATAATTTGAAAACTTATGTGACTAAATGACAGGATATGAATTTTTAAAAAATCATACAAAAGCAACAACACTTGGCCATGTAAGAAGGCTGGACTGGCTGCAGATTTCTCATCCAGGTCCTATAGTATCATCTTGAAGCATCTTTCTAATGAAAAAAAACAGAAGCACTTACTAGTAAGAGCTAGGAGTATAAAGTTGCCATTGATATTCAAGGGTTCTCTCTGTGCTCTATCACAGAACTGCTATACTATGTGCAGAGAAAGCAGCTGGAATACAGTGGGTCAAGTCAGAACTGTTTTAAAATCTTTTGAAGCAAACATTTAAACACTTCTATTCAGGCCAGCTTAAAAAAAATGCAACAAGAAGGTAAACAAGGATTGGAACGTTAGCAAACACAAAGGCAAAATGTGTATACTCAGACTCAAGCTTTGTAAATATTGTCTATAATTTTAAAACAAACAAGAATGACAAACACAAAGTAAACTACATAGATATCCAAATCATTTCTGTTACCCACTAATACTACCCACAATGAAGGAGGGCAAGGAAACGTGAATTTTAATTAACGGAATAATTACTAGTTTTTTTAAACATGTGGATTTCTAATACTGAAAATATAACGTAAATATATATTTTACATGGATATAATAATTCTATCCCTTATGAAGGCAGCTTTTGCTAAAGTGCCATATTTCAAGTCATCCTTAACTGAATATTCAGTTTTTACTTGATCAAGAGGATGGTCATTCATTAATATGTACTTTATCTTTTATAATAGCTTGGTAAAAAGTAATACTAATTTATAAATTCAAAACATATATATGCATATGTTTATATATATATTTCTAGAAATATTTTCTCAAAAATTGTGTTTTATCTATACCTGCAGGGATAATATTGGATGTATATGCATCCCTATTTAGGCTCTAGTTGAAGAAAACTCACCATATTATGGAATAAAATAGTTTTCTAGGAGAATATTGCCTCTAAATCCCCACCAAATTTGATATAGAAAAAATATCTTTTACTTAGGCCACCTTTATAATTATCTTTGAATAAACTGAAACACTAAAATGACTAACTTTTTCATTTGAAATAGTTAGCAATATTATCCCTAGGGTGTGTCCATTTCAGGATAAAATTTTGCTTTCATCATTGCACAAAAGATAACAATAATACAAACATCTCAATAATAACAGGGAAATTCAAAATATGAACTAAATTATAAAAAAGAGTCAAGATTCTTATTGACAGAGATTCCTGCCCTTATTCCAGAACTATTAAAGTTCAATCATTCAACAAGGTATGCTAAAATTAAGAGAAAATATATCTTAGTATGTCTTTTTAATACATTTTACAAATATTCAATTAGGCAATACCTGTTAATCTGTATCTAATTTCAGTAAAAGTATTCTATGTGTTATTGACAGGTTTAATGTTCACTTCATAATATTCTCTATCAAAAACTCCTAGTTTCTAGAGGCTGCTCTGATTACATATATAATAAGAAACTTTTTCTCATCAATAAGTAATATTACTTCTGAAATAAAATTAATTTTTTTGAACATTTATCACTTATGCATTCATAGGCAAGGCCTACCAACTTTTAACTGATGTATTTCAAATACGAGCAAATAAAACCAAATGTTAATTACTGAGTCGATTAAAAAAAAAGTTCCATGATTTACAGTGCTTAAAATCATTTCAAAATGTACTCAAAGTTTATATTAGAAGCAAGGTACTTTGGCTCTGACCTCAACTTTCTAGATGTGTACTAAGAAAGCATGAGTCTCAATTTGCTTATCCATAAATACACAGTTAGAACTACGATGATCCTTTCCTGCTCTGAGATTTTGTATTTATGCCAGAAACATTTGTTCCACAATTTTTTTAGAGTTTTGATCTACTTAATTTAAATGTGACAATTTAATGCGATATACATCTCTCTATATTTTTATGTAGATTAAATTAGGAAGGGAAGTTGATAGAGGTTTTCAAATTAAATGTTGCTTCAATGGATACTGTTACATTCTACATTTTACTTTTTTAATCATCCAATAAAAATCTATAGATCATGCACTTGAAATCACTTAAGCACATGAAGGACATATGAAAGAAGTCATCAAAAGAATCACAAAAAATAATAGAACTGCCCTGGTGACGTGCTGTGATGTCACTTTGTCTATCAAACAACTGTATATGTTTCTACTTTCTTGCAATGGGTCAGGCAGAAAGATTTTGTAGCTGAACAGCATGCAAGACATTGAAAAAATATCATATGTATGATTTTTTTAGGTAACCTGTGTAAAAGTGGTGACATATGTCTCTGCCTGGTTAAAAGCACAGAGCTGCATCCTTGATTGATCCAGTTTGATTTTACCCCTGTGAGAAGTAAAAAGGTTAGGTACTGAATTTTAGAAATGCAGCATGATGAAATAGTTTAGTCAACTGTGTTATAAAATGTTTAAAGTCATATGCCTATAAGTAGAAATTAGTTACATATTTGAAAGTACATGCTATATACTCAATGTTAAGCAATATGTCTGAATCACAGTACTAAGATTAAATGCCATTCAACAGAAACTTAAAAACAATCAATTAAACAGTTACATAATTCTATTATGTAGGAATTGAATTTAAATATTATAATGTGCTAATCAGTGTTTTGCATTCTATTTTTCCTTCAATACAAGCAACATTTAAAAATAAGTAATTCTCAGTATAGGGATGAGGTGGGAGTAAGGGTACGTGTTTTAAAAAGCATATTCGGCCAGGCGTGGTGGCTCATGCCTGTAATCCCAGCACTTTGGGAGGCCGAGGCGAGGTCAAGAGATTGAGACCATCCTGGCCAACATGGTGAAACCCCGTCTTTACTAAAAACACACAAAAAATTAGCTGGGCGTGGTGGCACGCGCCTGTAGTCCCAGCTACTGGGGAGGCTGAGGCAGGAGAATAGCTTGAACCCGGGAGGCAGAGGTTGCGGTGAGCTGAGGTCACGCCACTGCACTCCAGCCTGGTGCCTGGTGATGGAGTGAGACTCTTTCTCAAAAAAAAAAGCATATTATAAAATTAGCATTTCTTGATTGGCTTTATTTAATTTTGACATTTTAAACAGCATCGCAGGAAAGTGATGTTTCCAAATTCATCAAAATATAAAGAATATGACACATTGATTTGAATATGGTAGACAAATATTTCATTGTTTTTAGGCATGTGAACAAATCCAATGAAGATGGAAAGATTTTTCAAATTCTTTGGAAACAACCTGAAAAAAAGAAGTGGTCTAAGTACAATTCTACAAAAGAGTGTTTTAAAACATACATGTATATGTGTATATATATATATACATGCATAAAAAATAGAATGAAATTCCAATTTTACCCAGCAGCATAACTGTAACTAATCCCTGGATCTTTGAAAGTTAAAAAGATTATCTTTTCTGAAGTAATAGAAATAATGAGTAGTACAGGGCAGAACCTAAATCTAAATTAAGAAAAAAACTTTGATTAAAAAAAATCTAAGGAAAGAAAGTTCTGATAACAATGTAATTAAAACCACCATATAGTAAAAGTACATTAAATATTTAACTTGGAGAACTCCAAATATTGAAACAACTTTTTATCAAGTCAATAAAATGACTACATTTCATAATAACAAGCATATTTAAGTTTCTCCAAAGATGATGACTTTGTAAACTGAAGACTGAATAGATGAATGGGTGAATAGATGAATGAATGAGTGAATCAGGTGAACAATATGAATGCTTGTTCCTCTGCCTGAGATTTCCTTCTGCACCATATCTGCCCAGGAAAATTCTCTCCATACTTTAAGGTCTGGCTTAAGTGCCACCTCCTTTCATGTGAATTCAGCCTGATATAGTTCCTTACTCAATACACCCTCAATTGACTGGTTTAGTGTACTGTTATGAAATGTGCTTTTCTTTGTTCTGTGTTATGTTTTTTGTATATTTATCTAAGGTGTGAGCTATTAGACTGTAAACTTCTTGTTGTCAATGATCAATCGCCCTTTACTTTGAAGTACATGAAATTCTTAGTGTGACTTTTGGGGGACTCAATATTTATAGGGGCCCAAAAATATTTCATGAGTGTAATTTAGGAGAGAAATACTCTATGCCTATTATAATTCTGGGAAGATAGTAATAGAAAATTTTAATGTGTTCTCTACTGTGCACAAATACAAGAAATGAGTAAAATATCTGTGTTCAGTAACATAGTATTTATGTAATTAAGAAATAAGATTATACAGGTCAAATAAAGTTTATATTTTGCTTATGCCTTTATATTATGTTGACCCACATGAAATTTCTAGTTTTTGTAGATTAAAAATGGTTGAATATTTAGTGTCATTATTTAACTGATATATTCTTTTTATATATTTTTCTAATTTAATAAATAAAAATTAACTTTTATTTCTTGGTAATTGTATCCAATATGTATCAAAGTATACCATTACAATCAATGCATATTATCCCAAATTATGCCTAGTAACTGCATCTCTTAAAATAGAAAACTATCATACTTCAATTATTCTGACATTTTCATAGAGGAATAATAATAATTAGTAGCAGTAATAATATTGGAGAAGCATGTCTGACCTTGTTAATATCTTCCAACGTATCTTAATAAGATAATCCAGATTTTATTCAGGGCAGCAATATAAATGGCCTGCCTCAGCAATGCTACCTTGTAGGGGTGGCCATGTCACACTGTTCTCAACAGTAAGAAGCCAAAGTTGGATAAGGATCTCTGGGAAAGTTTTGCCTTTCCTCAGGCTAGTGTGACAGTCATTACTTCTGCTTCTTTCTATTTCTTTCTCTTTCCTACCTGGGGATTGGATATAAAGCTGTAGGTGGAACAGTCACCTCTAATCATAGGCATTAAGGTAGAGGAAAAAACACATGTGAAGACTGGCAGAGGGGGAAAGAGATGGAGCCCAGGACATGGAGGTCACGTGGATGGCTGATCTCCAGATGTTTTAAAATATGAAAATAGAATGCTCTTTCCAGTTATGCCAATGTAGTTAAGTCTCTGTTGCATGCAATTAAACAGAGTCCTGACTCACAAATAGCCAAAAATAACATAATACAAAAAACATATTGGGATTACCCATGTACCTTTAAGTAAAATAGATTTATTCAAATAATTAGGGTCTGAACATGTGTACCTTGATGTGGCAGTAAGGGTACTCCCTAGCCCTTAATATAGCTTTAATGTGAAAGATAATATAATAATAAATCAATTCTACTTAATACATTGTCCTGAGAGAAAACAAAGCTTCAAAGAAAGCAAAGTGATGTGTAGAAAAATTATGCCAAATTGATTTAATACTCTTCTATAATAACCTAATAAATCATGACAAAGGAAATGCTTTAAAGGCAATGATCTGGATTTTAGTGATGTTTCTGAGTCACTTGTCAATTTCATCAACAAGTCAGGGAAAGCTGGATAAGTCTTAGTAGCACTAAGAACCTAATAGTTACCTTAGCAAGGCTTTCACCAGAGAAGAATGAATAAGTAAGGAGCCACAAGTGCCTGAATTTGGTCTGGATGGGTTTGTTATATTTATCAATAATTTGCATATATAAAAATAGAGACACATTTATATATGTACAAATAAATATACAGACACACATGAAATACTATAATACATAAAATACGCATTTAATATCAAATGAATGGAAAGGGAAGGGTTATGTAGTCTTGAGAAAGAAATATATTCTAGAAGTAAAAATCAGTTTTACTTTTCAATAAAGAAGGGAATAAGATAGTTTTGAAGAAACAAATTTAAACATTTAAAATATAAGGATCACACCATGATTACCAAGGTAGACTATAACCTGATCAATCAGCATTAAGGTGAATTAGAAGCACACTGTCAGAATCCTAATGAATCAGCAAATGTACAATACCATTACAACAGAAAATTTCATACTGAATTACAACATTACAGTGGTATAGCAGAAAATGATTATAGTCCTACTCATTCTCTTGCCTTTCTATGGCATGTAGTATGATGATTAAACCTTGGGGTTTAAATTTAAAAAGACCCCCAGACACATCCGTGACTAACTGAATCTTTTCTTAATCTTTTAGAATCCCAGTCATCTGCAAATTAGGTTAACTATATTTACTTCCTAAGGTGGTCACAAACAGGAAAATTATATATAATGTGCGTAAAGGGGTTACTGTATACATTTTATCTGTGTGTGTGTGTGTGTGTGTGTGTGTGCGCACGCGCGCGCGCATGTGCGCACTTTTTTCTTTTGCATCCACCTCTTAAATATATTTGATCCACTGTTCTCAGTTGCTGTCTGTGGTTCTAGCATGCGGTAGACACTGCAAGGCACTGTCCATACCCTGCTTTCCAGCAAGCCTCTCATTCCTCCAGCTACCAAAAGTGTTGGCTGCTGAAGACTCACATCTGAGTTTCTCTTTGGCATTGTCATGGCAGAAGGGAGGTGCTTCACCCAAGGTTATACCCCCCACCCAGGAATGGTAGAGGGAGAGCCTGCATCTAATGAATGGTGTGGAGAAAAAAGGCCTGACCTTTCTTGCTTTGTTTTTAGACTACTCCAAAGGGTCATCCCAGCACCAGAGATGCCAACAGGATCAGCTGAGATCTCTGTTGCAAACCTACCTCTCTGCCCAATTATTTTGCATCCCTCACTTTTTACAGATGTTGGATATCGTTCCTGAAAACACTCCTCAGTAAATCTTAGACAAACAAAAGATATCTCACTCATTATTGGTTTCCCAGGAAACTGACTCCCTACAAAATCCTGTGATTAATATAAGTTAACATACAAAATTCCAACCTACCTACAACTCTGACTTTTCTTTTTTCCTTAAGATTTATGTTTCCATATACCTCCTGCTTAGGTTCACTGCCTGTACTGCAAGTAGCTCAAAATTATGAGGCCACCAAATTAAACTCTGCATCTCTCCTACCTCCTCAATTTTCTCCTCCACCAGTGTATTCTTAATTGCATCAATACCCATCCAGTCTTCTAAGTCAAAATTCTTTGTTATGGGTTGAATTGTATTCCTCCAAAAGATATGTTGAAGTCTAACCCTGGTATGTTTGAATGTGACCTTATTTGGAAATACGGTCTTTGCAGATACAATTAAGATGATGTCATTAGTGTGAGTCCAAATCCAATATAACTAGTGTCCTTATACGAAGAAAAGACAGAGACACAGAGGGAGAACACTATGTGGGTATGGGGCCAGAGATTGGGATGATGCAGCTTCAAGTTGCAAGGATTGCCAGCAACCACCAAAGCTAGAAAGCAGCAAGGGAGGACCTCACTAAAGCCTCTAGAGAAAGCATGGCCTTGCTCAGACCTTGATTTCAGACTTCTAGCCTCCAGAACTGTCAAAAGAATATATATAGCCACCAAGTTTGTGCTAATTTGTTACAACAGCCCTAGGAAACTAATACATCCTTACATCAGCTCACAATCTCATATATCTAGAACCCGAGCCCTTATATTTTAACTTGCAAGTTAATCCAGATATGAAATGATTGCAGCTGTGTGAGAACATGATCTTTTTCCCCGCAGGAATTCTTAGCACAGTGCTTAGAGTGTAGTAGTGTGCGATAAATATTTATTGATGAATGGGTGCATTACATGCTTCCTTTAAGGTTTATAACGAGGAAGCACTTTACTGCCAATAGTAAAAAATCTGTGTAGTGTGTTGCTAATGTTTGGAGTGTGCTTGGAGGGCTTCATTGCACTTCAAGAGAAGGCTGACTCTGAGAAGAGCCATCAATTCAGTGCCTGAATTTTCAGAAACAGTGAAAAGAGTATTATTGTCATGGATACCTTTGAGATGACAGCATGTCTTTTTTGATTCTGACACCGACTGTATCTTCAGAGAAGTGCTATTGTTCTATTTCCATTTGTTTCTTCAGGATTGTTTAAGATATTTGACTAAATTGTTTGTTTGAACTCATCTCTTTGGTTATTTTCAGGTAAGATGTTTTACTGTAAAGTATTTTGATTTGATTCTGGAGTGTATTTTTAACTGTCTGTCAGGGTCAGGAAATCTGCTTACCTGAAAACTTACACTAGGAGAGCATTGAAAACTCTCCACAAACTCTATTTAGAAGCCAGGATGCTAGGCCATAAAGGAGAGGGTTTTGGGTGGCGAGAGAAGAGGGAGAGATATCAAAGGTCAGTGATTACTTTTCCCCTTGCTCAAAATGCAGGTTCTTAAATAAGCAAAAGGGGAAATATATCCATAGCCCCAGAATAAAGGAAATAATATCTCAGAAACCTGAACCTAAGTAAGCCAGAGATTAAGTTAGCATCATTTATTTTACAACTTATTTTTTGACACATAATTGTACATATTTATGGGGTACAGGTTAAACGTTATATAATGATCAAATGGGATAACTAGCAGATCCATAGCTTTAAACATTTACCATTTCTTTGTGAGGAGACCATTTATAAACTTGTAGCTATTTTTAAAATATACAACACAATACGGTTAATTCTAGTCATCCAAACATTCAATAGAACACCAGGACTTATTCTTCCTATCTCAATGTAGGTTTGTACCTATTGACCAGTCTTTCCCCAAACCTCACTCCTCCAAGCCTCCCCATCCTCAGATAACCACTATTCTACTATCTACTTCTATGAAAATTCTACATTCCACATATAAGTGAGAGAGTTGACTTTCTGTGCCTGGCTGATTTCACTTAACATCTTCCAGGTTCATTCATGTTGCCACAAATAACAGCATTTCATTATTTTTTATGGCTGAATAGCCATCCATTTTGCATATGTACTACATTTTCTTTATGCATTTATCTGTTGATGATCATTTAGGTTAATATGATAAGTCGGCTATTGTGAAGAGTGCAACAATAAACATAGGAGTACAGTATTCTACATTTACTGTATCTCTTCAACTTACTGATTTCATTTCATCTTGATATTTACCTAGTATTTGTACTGCTGGATCATATGAAAGTTCTGTTTTTAATTTATTGAGGAACTCCCATAGTGCCTTCCATAATGGAGGTACTAATTTACATTCTCACAATCAATGTGTAAGGGTTCCCTTTTCTCCACATCCTTGTAACACTTATCTTTTGATTTTTGATATTAGCCCTTCTAAGTAGAGTGAGGAGATACCTCATTATAGGTTTGATTTGCATTTCCCTGATGATTAGTGATATTAGCATATTTGCATATATCTGTTGGCAATTCTGTGTCTTCTTTCGAGAAATACCTATTCAGGTCTTTTGTCCATTTTTGGATTTTTTCATGTTGTTGAGTTCCTTATATGTTTTAGGTATTAACCCATTATCAGATGCATAGTTTACCAATATATTTTCCCATTCTGCAGGTTGTCTCTTCACTCTGTTGATGGCTAGCCTTGCTGTGCAGAAGCTAAAAGCTAAAAGCTTCTGCACAGCAAGGCTAGCAATCAACAGAGTGATTAGTCAGTAGCACTAAGAACCTGACTTCTTAGGTAAAAATGATGTTGCTGAAATCAATGACAACAAAAACTTTTTTTTTATGACTTGCTAATTCAAACACTATAGCAAATGACTTAAAAATACTAGTTAGTGTATCTTTTACTACAACCTCTAAGGTAGCCACAAACCCCTGTATATTATATTGTGCATACCATAGAATTATAATAGAATAACAATCTATAACTCTTTTGTCATGTAGATATGACTAGTTTGTAATGAGAAAAAAATAATAAAAATCAAGAATATTAGAAAATTAACATCATATGGTCTTCAGACAACTTAGTTTATATGGCACTCAATTTCATACTCTTAAGGAAGGGCTCATGGAATCAGTGGCAGAGTAATTTTATGGATTATTAATATAATCTATTTCAGTTACAAAATACAAATAAAATCACTAACTATAAAAGATAGCTGACCATTATGACAACACAACCTTCATCTGCATGCCACGGATATACAAATTCTATAGCTGCATGGCTTTATACCCCAGGGGACACAAAGTGGAAATTAAGTCCAATAGGAATGTTTGCTTTGCCTTTCAAATGGACGAAGAGAGAAGAAGAGAGGTGGAAACTCCATTGAGCTCTAAGTCACAAGACAAGGATTATTGACATGGCTCTGCCTTTATAACTGCATAACTATATACCTCTAGCTTTATAACTGTGAATAAAATCACTTCCTTTTAGTGAACCCGCTTTTTCAGTTAGAAAATGAAGTGCTAAATGGAAAGTTCTATAAGGTTCCCTTAAAAATGTTACCACTCAAAATACTAAGAATTGGAATTTTGTCAGCAGCTAAGGAGATCCATGAATGGTCAGTTATTGGCTTTAAACGAAAGTAAAATGAACAGGTAAGAAATAATTCCTTGCAAGTGTTAAGGAATAATTTCAGAAGTCTTTGGTTGACTTCACCTAGCTCCTGAAGTGCTTTAACACCTAGAGTTCCAGTTTTATTCTGAGAGCAACTGTCTGCCAGGTGATTGAAGTTTATAATTTTAATCTTCTTTAGCAGAAAATAATGGGTGATTGAGTTAGTTTCCCTTTCCATATGATACCAAACCTCCTTAAAAGGTTTATGTGGAATCTGATTTTCCAACTTGAAGCTGAAATGAACACACTTTTAAAATTTTGGGAGTATTACTTCTTCCATGTAAAAGATTTTAAAATATACAAATAAAATACAGCTGACCCTCTGTATCTCTGGATCCCACATCTGTTGTCAACCAACTACAGATGGACAATAATTGGAAAAAGTAAATATAAAAATAGAACAATAAAAATAGTACAAACAAAAAATATAGTAAAACAAATATTTACATAGTGTTAATGATTTACATTTACATTATAAGTAATCTGAAGATAATTTAAAGTATACATATGAGAGAATGTGTGTAGGTTATATAGTAAACACTGTGCCATTTTGTATAAAGGAGTTGATCATCTGCAGAATTTACTCTCTTTGGTGAGCCTTGGAACCACTCCCCCATAGATATGGAGGAATGACTGTATTTTATTCCTTACTTTGCTGTCTTGGAAAAAATGTCTTGGGCTACACAGAAATATATATTATAATTTATTTATTTTGTTTATTCACTCAATTAAATATAGAGCATTTTATTTCATTTTGTTTTAATTTAATTTTACATATTAATTGTTTTTGAGACAGAGTCTCACTTTATAGCCCAAGCTGGAGTGCAGTGGTGCAATCTCTGCTCACTGCAACCTCCCGGGTTCAAGTGGTTCTCATACCTCAGCCTCCTGAACATTTTTCATATATACGTCTGATATGTATCAGTCATGATTATTCCATATAATATTTTTTCCAAGTCCACTGTACACTCATGGAGGGTGGAGTCTTAATAAATTAAGGAGATAGAAGCTATCTTGTAAATACCTGTCAAATACTTTCTAACATAAGCTAGAGAAAGAAAAGATTATTTTTAAATGATATCTTAACACTTTGAAGTAATGCCATAAAAATAATTTGTGATTATACTCATGGTTATTATATTTCACAATAAAAATGCAGCTCGATACATACATTGACTCACTAGAAATATACAGGCAAGGGTGGGAGAGAAGAGTACAAAAAAGCTCTTTAAGATTCCTGTTCTTAATGAATTTACAGTATCATTTGATGCATACCATAATTTCTCAAAAAATTAAAATTTAAGATTAATGAATCCAGGAAGAGGCATAAAATTGTTTGGGATTCAAAATGAGAAGAGACTACATCCATTTGGGGAGAAATTAGAAAGGAGGAAATGAGTAATATTTTAAGAACTTTGAGTATGGTTCTAAACGTTTTATATGTATTAATGTGTTTAATCCTTACCCAACTATGATTTAAGTATTAATAATTTAATTTAAGTATTAATTTATTTAACCTACCCAACTATGATTTAAGTATTAATAATTTCATAAATGATAAATGAGAGGGTGATGACTTGAAGAATTTTGACTGGAGAAGGAAATCCCAAGCAAAGTCATGCAGATGGAGAATGTTTATGGCCTAAAAGGAAATTGGTTTTGTACAGGTAAAAATCTAAAGGTAAGCACTAGGAGGTACAGCTGGTCAAATAGATTAGGGCCATAGTGTGAAGACTTTCTGCACAGTACATAATTCAAGAGACTTTGGGGATGGCCAGGCATGGCGGCTCACTTCTGTGAGCAACTGGGGACAAAGGTGGAGGAACTGCCAGAGTCTAGTAATTTGAGACCAGCCTGGGAGACATAGTTTGTCTCTACAAACTTTAAAAAAAAAAATAGCTGGGTGATGTGGCATGAGCCTATATAGTCCCACATACTAAGGAGGCGGAGGCAGGAGGATCACTTGTGCCCAGGAGTTCAAGGTTGCAGTAAGCTATGATACCACCACTGCACTCAGCCTGGGCAACAGAGTAAGACCTGTCTCCATATTTTTAAAAAAAAAAAAAAAAAAGAAAAGAAAAGAGAGAGAGAGAGAGAGAGAGACTTTGAGGATTATGGATTCATCATGGGAGTGACATGATTAGGACTGAGTGAAATTAATCAAATAAATTAACTAGAGTAAATGCAAAATGGAAGCAGAGATATCAATTGAGACTCTGCTTGAAATAGTTTAGGCAAGAAGTAGTGAGTACAAAGGAAAGGTGATGAAGAGGAGAGGTGGATTCAAACAGACGCTGTGGAGGGAGACTGTAATTTCAACTGATAGGACACATGGGATGAAGGATGGGAAGGCTCAAAGATACTTGGTGCTTTCACATACAGCTAAGTAAGATAAAATTAATTATTAAGAACTAGTAAGAGAACTTTACCAGATGAATCTTCAGGAAGCTGTTGTGTAATGTCAGCACAAAAAACAATCCATCATTACATACAATGTTAAGAAGAACTTATGACAACAGAAATCTAAAATTTCCATTCATTTCATACTAATTGTTAATATGAAAAACAATGCGTATGAAGCATTCTTACCCCTTTGCTGTATTCACTATCTGAATCACTGCTAAGTTCCTCAGTATTCATATTTTCCAAATCAGATTCCCCAGGTGCAATTGGTACTGTCACTGTGAGGCTGGGGTTATGAATAAACGATTGACCATCACTTTCTTCCATCAAGTATTTGTCCACGCTGCTTCCAAAATGACCGATTTTGTCTTTTTCCTTGAGGAATTTGTGACCTTTGCTCATTTCAGCAAGTGTATGGTTAGAAATATAGTTTTCCTTCTTAGTATTCAGATCTTCTGCTTGTCTTATCTCCCTGGAAATCTTTGGCTTTTTGGAAAATGCTTTTAGAATAAATTCACGTAAGGTTTGTTTCACATAATTTATTCCCTTTTTAATTCTGGATACTGCAATCTGGAGGTTGTTTGCATCGGGGTCTTCGTCAATTGCTGTAAGATTGTCTGAACTAAATGAGCTCAATAATAAAGCCAGAAATAGGTTTAGGACCTATATCAGGGTGGGAAGAGGGAGTAGAGAAATAGGGAGACAGGAAATAAAAAAAAAAAAAATAAGCATATTTTTCCAAATATAGGCCATAATACAAACCAGTAACAAAGATTTCTGCCTTTTCACGCACAGATAAGAGCACATGAAAGAGACAGAGGAGAAGGTAGACTCCTCATCACTGTTTCCCTAAACTAGCCCCTGCAGACCCAGCAGCAGAGGGTCAGCCATACCCAGAAGAATTACCATGGGGAGCAGAGAGGATGATCCCTTACCATTATAATTACATTATTTCTAAGTTTATTTCTATAGCAGTAGTCTCTTAATCAAGTTCCCTTTTATGTACCCCAAAAGCTCTCCTAGCATTCATCTGTTGTTACAATTTATTACCTGAGAGAAATGGGTAGAAGGAGACAATTGTGACTATGTTCTATTGTGCTGAAGATCTGTGTTCACTTTGCCGGAAGATAAATGTCACTTGTTGCAACAAATGGAACACATAATACTTACAAAATTCCTGTAATAAGATATTCTGTCCAAGAAGTGTGCTAGAGTACTACTTAATGTGACTTTTAAGGCACAGAAAAGGACCTGCCCCTTGAACCTGATTCATATGCGATAATGACATTATGACTGGCTGACTTCATTGCCAATTATGTTGGCCCTAGAAGAGATTACAAAAGAGGTCAGGACAATTTCTATTCTCTTGAAGCAAAGTCTTGTTTGTGAGTTAAACCTTTTTTTTTTCTCTCACTGAAGTACAGGGCTGGAAACATGAAAATTATATTTAAATATTGTTTTACTCAGGAAACAAAGAGGTAATTGAATTGGCATTTGATGTAAGTCTTTTCATGTTCTAAATCATCTGCCTCATGTTTTAAAAATCAAAATAAGACCTAATTGAGGAGAAGGTACTCACCCCTGATTTTGGTCACACTTAAAACAATTTCTCTGAGACATAAGAGAGGAGGTTAAAATTTTGTGTCTCAATAAGTCTGATTTAGGAGAAAATTCTGGAAGTGGGAGGTCTGGGAATCATAGAGAACAATTTTGATAATTGCTAAAAATCCCTGAAATTGTTTAATAGTTGTCAATGAAAAAGCATATTTCACTATGAAATACATGTCTGTGTATATTTGTGTTATAATAGGAATATTGGTGAGGACCTGAGGGTCTATTTCACTGCTTTAGTTTCCTTAATTCGTCCAAGTGTTAAACTATTTTAACAGCATGCAGTGGCTCACACAGTTCTCACTATCTTGAGAATAGCTGCTGTGACAAATTTCTTTCCTTCAAATATCATAATGTCACTAATATTTCTATAACCTAGTGGGTATCACAAATCAAAATAAAGTCCATTTTGTATCATCTATGTATTATCACATTAAGTGAGAGAACTATTAATAAAATGTATACTTGATTCAAAGTCTCATTTTGATTAATTGTCTTCGCATGTTTCCTGATACAGAGTAGAGCTGACCAAAACCTATTTTTCTAAACATTTTTCTAAAACTTATGGTTCTTAACCATTTCAATTAACTGGCAATAAAATGACTAAAAGAATAAATGAGAGAAATATATTAAAAAAAGAGAAGACAGCTTAGCATATAACTCTAATGTGGAAGACTATAACAGGAATATAACTTTTCCTTAAATTTCAATTATATGATATTGAAAGTTCCTTCATTAGTCAGGAGTTAGTTATCAACTTTATAAACTTTTTTCTGTGTTCTTTCATTGCCAAGAACTGATAATTAAAGAATAACAATATGAGTCTGTTAACACTAATTGTATGTAAATGAAACACTCACCAATATATCCCTCTGTCATTTACCATAAATCTATATTGTCTTTCAAAGGAAAACATAACTCTCACACCAGTGTCCATGCTCAAATATTATATTATCTTTTCTTCAAAGATCAACTTCAAAAACTTTCCTCAAATCTCAATCTAGAACTCTTTTTCAAGTGTCAAAAGCATTTTATTTTAACCTCATTGGTAGCACTCATTACTTCTTTCTTGTCTGATAACTTTTGTGTACCACTTTTCTGCATCCTAATAAGCATCTTAAAAACAAGGATTAGATGATGGGTAATTGGTTTTTGTCTTCCGCCCTAAATAACACCTAAACAATGCCTTCCTATCTAAATAATACCTAAATACCTTTCTTTTCACAGAGAAGATCCTAACAAATATTGAGTGGATAATGTGGATAATTATTTAATAAACATTTAAAGTATTTGTAATCATTGGCTTTGATGTGGCATGTTTTTACAACTTACACCTTTCACAATTTTACTATTTTGTATCAAAAATTTTGTAAGAAGAAATACACGGCTGGGCGTGGTGGCTCACGCCTGTAATCCCAGCACTTTTGGAGCCCAAGGTGGCTAGACCACCTGAGATCAGGAGTTTGAGAACAGCCTAGCCAACATGGCAAAACCCTGTCTCTACTAAAAATACAAAAAATAGCCAGCACAGTGGCACACACCTGAAATCCGAGTTACTCAGGAGGGAGGTTAAGGTTGCAGTGAGCCAAAATCACCCCACTGCACTCCAGCCTGGGGGACACAGTGAGACTCCATCTCAAAAAAAAAAAAAAAAAAAAAAGGAAATACACAAGCAAATCCTGCTATAGGAGATTATAAATACAAAACTTAGAAGAAGAAACTGCTATAGGAGATTATAAATACAAAACTTAGAAGAAGAAACTGCTATAGGAGATTATAAATACAAAACTTAGAAGAAGAAACTGCTATAGGAGATTATAAATACAAAACTTAGAAGAAGAAACAGAGAATATGTATTTCATTCCATATTGGAAGGAATTTGTATTTCATTCCACATTAGAAGGAAACTGGGAAACATATTTACTACTACAACTTGAGGGTGATCATGAATTATAGAATGGTAATCCATGATGTATATTTTTGTGCAGTAAGAATCTAGAATTTGTGCTGCATAAATCTCTTTGCATATAACTGGCACAGTATCATTTAGTGTGTGATTTAATGAATTTAAGTTTCTGTCCTGACTTCTGAATCCTTTTTTTTTGAGATGGAGTCTCATTCTGTCACCAGCCTGGAGTGCAGTGGTGTGCTCTCAGGTCACTGCAACCTCTGCCTCCCGGGTTCAAGCAATTCTCCTGCCTCAGCCTCCCAAGTAGCTGGGACTACAGGTGTCCACCACCACACCCGGCTACTTTTTTTTTTTTTTTTGTATTTTTAGTAGATATGGGGTTTCACCATGTTGGCAAGAATGGTCTCAATCTCCTGACCTCATGATTCGCCCACCTTGGCCTCCCAAAGTGCTGGGATTACAGGCATGAGCCACCGCGCCTGGCCTGAATCCTTTTTTTTATATTGGTTGCAAAGAAAACAAAATTTTAGTAATCTTTTTTCAACCCAGTGGGAAGTGAAAGCACTTACTATATAGCTGTTACCATACCCCACCTTCTGAATACCTGATGAGAGATTTGATGTCAAGCTGACCAATTGAGACAGGTCAACACGGCAGATTCAAGAATTGAGATGAGTGGCTCATAGAAGAGCATCTTATCCCAATTTTCTCCTGCTTGTAAGCTTGAAAATTTTTACTAATCAGTATTAGGAAGAAAAAAAAAAAGAAGTACAAACCAAGAAAACACTAATTGGAAAAACAGGCAGATTGCTATGTGCATGCGATACTATAGGCCAGTGGTTGGCAAGCTTTTTTCATAAAGGGCCAAATAATAAATATTTTAGCTTTATTGGACATAGGATTTCTATGGCAGCTATTCATCTCTGCCATTGTAATATAAAAGCAGCCATAGAAGATACGAAAATGAATGAAAATGCCCACGTTTGAATAAAATTTATGAAGGCTAAAATTTGAATTTCATATAATGTGCACGTGTCATTTATTTTTTTGATTATTTTAACCACTTAAAAATGTAAAAATCATTCTTAGCTGCCAGGGCCACACAAAAACAGGCATTAGACTGGCTTTGGCCTGTGAGGCATAGGTGTTGATTCTTGCTATAGATGCTGGTCTTATACATGGCTATAAGGTGGTGGAACCGGTCCTTTCATTTGCCTTAGTCCACTATTAACTTCATTTTTGTTACTGTTAACTTCATTATACATTATTTACTAGTATAGCTTCAAGAGAACATATGTCATCTCTATCAAAATTAGAGAAAAAGAAAGCTTTGCATTAAAATGAATAAGCAGTGATTTTGAAAAATATAAATATGGGTTATTTGGCTAGGGAAACTAATACAACATTTTGTTCTCTTTCCTGCTCTTTCTTGTATTAAAATTATCACTATTCTGTTGTAATTAATAATTTTAGATGTAATTAATTACAAAATTATAAAAATAGATCACATCGTCACAAAATAATTTACACAGATAATTTAAAATATATGAATATCTGGTTACATACCACCAGGTTTCCAATGACCATGACCATCATGTAAACAATAAGGCACATAGCTTGACCAGCGACCTCCATACAGTCCCACATGGTCTCTATCCACTCTCCACACAGCACGCGGAACACAATCAGGAAGGAGTGGAAGAAGTCATTCATGTGCCACCGTGGGAGCGTACAGTCATCATTGATCTTGCAGACACATTCTTTGTAGCTCTTACCAAAGAGCTGCATGCCGACCACAGCAAAAATGAAGACGATGATGGCCAACACCAAGGTGAGGTTTCCCAGAGCCCCTACGGAGTTACCAATGATCTTAATCAGCATGTTCAATGTTGGCCAGGATTTTGCCAACTTGAAGACTCGAAGCTAAAAGCAAATATAAAATTTCATATTAATTAATCATTGTGAAAATGTTTCAATGTTTCCAATCATGATTTTTGGTCAAAGTTTAAATCAGTCTTTAAGTCCTATATTATTGTCCTTATGATCTGGCTAAAATCAATTTTTTTATTTTGCATTTTCATCTATTTTCAGTATGCTGTTATTTTGTTCTACTTGCCACAATACAATTACAACACATATTATGAAGAAAGTATATACTTTTAGTTCAGGATTGCTAGAGAAGTCTCTTATCATAGTTTGTGATATAATTTCTTTTAGAATTGATAATGTATCCTTAATTCTGTTTTCTAATACCTTTATACATTTAGATAAAATCCAGCATATTAGAAAAATGTGCTTTAAAAAGTATTTGTTTTTGTATTATGATCAGACAACAATTGTTTTGGGGAATAACAATTTGATCTTTAATTTAAAAATCCATAAAGTTATGAGCATATAATAGTTGAAACTCTGTAAGCCATAAGCTTCTTACTGTAAAATAAATTATTACACTATATTAGTATAATAAAAATGTTTCTATTATATTAACATGTACTTCAAATTAGAATTGAGCATGCCTTCAAAAATTGTAAAATTAAAATATTCATGTGGTTTTAGTTCTTCAAGTGCATTTATCAACGAATGGATTTTATTTTACTAGATACAGATATGAAGATTAATCTTATCTTTTGAGTCAAATTCCCCAAAGTTTTAAATAATAATTCAAACCAAAGAAACAATCCTTTATTATAGAACATAATGGTAACATTAGTTTATGTTTACCAGTCTGAATGATCGTAGAACTGATAATCCTTCCACATCTGCTAGAAAGAGCTCCACTAAACTTAAAGTCACAATAAGGCTGTCAAAAATATTCCAGCCTACTTGGAAATACTCATATGGATCCATGGCAATCAGTTTTAATACCATTTCAGCTGCAAAGATTCCAGTAAAGACCTAAGTGAGAAATATAATGTTTTTCTGTTCATATTAGCAAGTAGGGAATCAACACAACAATAATAATCAGTTTGCTTAGCATTTATTGTGTTCCAGACAATTTTCTAAATACTTTATAAATGGATATTCTTATCTAACTTAATCCTATAAACTAGGTATCACTCTTCCCAAGGCTCTCATATAAGCATCAAAAGGTTGAAAAACTCTAATTCTCCTGTTAGTGCTCATCATTTTTAGACAGCATTTTAAAATAGCATATTAAGATTTCAGAAAAGTAAAATCTTTTATTATTGACACAGTCCCTATTTTCAAAGAATTTACGTGTGTCAAAAAGCTGTTCTGGAGGAAGATACAAAGAAAACATAATCTGATACTAATTTTGAGCCAGTCTTTTTTTTTCTGATCTGACGACTGTTAGAGTAATAAAGAACATGTTGACTCACTCTTTAAAGATTTATCAGCAGAAGAGAAAAAAAGAATTTAATTGATAATGTGGCAGCTAAAGTAAGACTTCTAAAGCATTGACACAAAAGTGTGTTGCAAAATATCATTAATTCATGATACTGGTATCAAAGGATTCACTTAAAAAGGCAACAGTGAAAGACTTGTTTATGGATCCTTTGAGTGTACTTTGACTCAAGGAATCTGACCAAACAAGATTCTAAGGGAAATGTTTAGGTCTATAATGGTAGGAGACAATTTTCAAATAATGCAGGATCAAGATGATTGGCAGGGAGCAGCTGGATTGAGGTTGTTGTAATAGCTGTGAACGAATAAACCCTTTCTGAGTTCACACGGATGCCGTCATCTCAGTGAGAAGGTACTTATTTACATGATCCGGATATCCACCAACAATTAGAAACTAGATATTCCTGTCTTTCTCCAAATATGAGTTGAAGGGAGGAAGAATGCTAACTCAGAGAGTACATGGGGGAAAACATTCTAACTGGGAATATTTGTAGAAAATTTAGAAGAGAAGACAGACCAAGAAAAGAACTTCGGGTCTTCAATGATCAATTGGTTTGGGACCATAGCAAAAGTAAAATTATCTTATACAGACATTGACAAAGATACTCAGATTTATTTATGATTTATGAAAAGCCCATAAGCTGGGATTCTCTGGCCCTTAAAAAGAGCAGGTGCCTGCCTCACATCTATAATCAAAAACTGGGTTTGTTTACCATAAGTTAGTGTGACTAGCACTACATATTTCAGAGATTGCTCTGGCATCAATTTTCCTAATTGGATCTTATATCTTCTAGAAGCCTGTCAATCACCTTTTCACCTATTTTTGAGTCTTCTATGTCCAGTTCAACCATTTTGGTTTCTCAAAATTGTTGTTTTTAAGGCTTGTTTCATTGAGTTATTGAAGTTGTGATGATAATGATGACGATGACAAGAGCCTTAATTTATTGTGTGCTTACTATATGCCAGGCCAATAAGTAGAAAGTATTTAATCCTCCCAACAATATGATAAATGAAATATGGTTATAATTATAACCATTATTTTATAATGAAGTATTACTTTGTAAATGATAAAATTAAATAATACAGAGTTTAAAATATTTGTCCAAGGCCATATCACTCATATAATGCAGAAACAGCATTGAAACACATGGTTTTGGACTCCAACTACCCAAACACTTCACATTATTATGTCAAAACAATGCATCCATAGGTTTGCTGAAAATATGTGAGGTGTGTACATAAAAAGCAGCAATGTAATTATGAAGGTGTAAGAAAGAACCAAAAATGTTAAGTGTTGCTCCCAAGAAATATGCTGGAAGAAAAAATCATTATCAATGCCCTAGATGGTAACCCATTATAGAAATAGTATTGTTACTTACAGACCTCAACACTACTGCACAATTATTTTAAAAGATATAACCAGAAACTTGACTCTATACATCAATTCATATGGTAAGTTCTGAATATTCGTAATTATCAGGCTGCAGATTCATCTGACATAAAAAATTATAAAATGACAATGATGACAACTGAAGAGAGAAACTATGAGTACATAACACACAATAAGAGACTTACCAAGTTTCCTATAGTAAGTACGTTTTTGAATTCCTCAGTCATTGGGTGGTGTTCCATAGCCATAAACAATGTGTTTAAAACTATGCAAATGGTAATCGCAAGATCTACAAAAGGATCCATGACGATAAAATAGACACACTTTTTGAATTTTATCCAATGTGGAGAGCAATTCCAGATTAAGAATTTGTGTGCAAATCTGTACCACCAAGGTGGACATTTTTGTCTGGATTCTTCAAGTTCTGGGAGAAAAGAAAAACAGAGGACATAGAGTAAGCCATTTGTGTATTTTACTCCTAACCAGATACAAATCAGCCAGGCACTCTAATATTGAAACAAGGTTTGTAGTTTAGATTTTGAAAATTTAACACTATTGTTTCAATGAAAGCATAGCCTCTTACATAAGTCTAGTATGACATGTTCATTGCCTAAGCATAAGTGAGGGGAAGAAAGTGAAATGAATTACTGCAAGCAGATATGTGGGCATCTTTCAGAGAAAAACGCACCTAATGTGATGGTGAAAAGGAGAACCAATGTCTCCTTAACAGAAAAATATATATTTTCCACCAATATACATATTTTTTTGCCTGTGTTTTTAGTCCCATGACAATAAGACAAGACTACTCTACCCAGAAAAAACTCTTGCTGTAATAGTTCACAGATGAAAATAGTCCTTGAACCAAGCTACTAGAAATAATTTATGGAGGACCCATGAAACAGACATTTCACACCAGTAGCCTATTTACTTCTCACCATTCATTTAGGGGATGGGTAGACACTTTGTCTTCTCCCATGATGGGAATGTTGGGGGTGAGGTGTTAGACCAGGGACTAGGTAGGACTGGGGCATATTGTCAGGGGAGAGAGTACGAGCCAGCCCAGTTTGTAAAGTTGTCACCCCTTGACTATCTTTACTTATTAGAAGAGACAAATTTTGAGCGAATAGGTAATTTGTAAGATTATATAGTGACAGAATCACATAGCTCTGTGTTAACCTTGTTTTCTGCATCAATTACCACTAAATCACTTATCTTTGAAAGGTCAAATCACCCAACACCTGTTCTGTGTTTTGCGGTTTTTTTTTTTTTCGTTTTTGCAAAGTCATTTTGCCATGTTACCAATGCCTGTTTTTAGTAGCAAATAACTTTATAAAATACATAAAAACAATTTTATCAGTATCCATTGGTTATATTTATCATTGCTTAAAACCATTTTAGAGTCTCTGAATTCTTCCTAAGAACTTCATGTGCCTACTTAAGGTTGACCTGATTTATGTTAATTTTATTTAAGAATCTATATGGTGAAAAGAAGATTATTACATACCTTCCACAGTGTTTGTTAATATGCTTGCTCTACTCATTGCTCTCTGTCTGAGGTTGGGATCATTCAGCATATCCTCTGAAAGGAGATAAGAACTACAACGCCTTTTTTTGTGTATTTGATTGGTTGTAACCTGAAAAAGAAGTCAATTAATGTCTTAAGAACAGAATCCTAATAAATTGTAGGGATAGGATAAAATCTTTCTTATAAAGCCATCATGAGTAATTAAAAGTAGAGACTAGATTGCTGGGTTCAAACTATGGCTCTGATATTTACTGGCTGTATATCATAGGAGAGTTACTTAACTGTCTCAGTTTCATTATTGGTAAAATGCGGATAGTCACAGTACTTGCTTCATATACTTGTTATGAGAATTAAAGGACTTAATATTTAGGAAGTAAAAAACAAAGCTGGCTGCTTTTTTGTTATATCACTATCATCACCTCTATCTTTCTGGTGTCCAATTTATTCAGATAGTTTTACCATGTGAGAGTCCTACATGGAAACAGTTAAAAGTGCTGTAATGCTGTGTATCTAAAGGAGTAGAATCTCAGTATTCTCTCATAAATTTCTGGAATTACTTTTTGTTGAGGGAACAACATTAATGAGGCTACTATAATGGTTGTTTCTTACTGCCAAGGAAGACTAATGAACTGAGCAGAGTATATGATGATAAATGACTCAATTTAAAAATCATAATTAGTGAAATGGAGAATGCAAGCTACATCTGAAAGAGGCGACCTCTCTTCAGCTCTAGATATTGTTGCCATGCAAAAACATGAGCTCAAGCATAACAAGCGTATTTATTTTTGTGAGAAAATGTCTTATTTTTAAAACTTGAAAACTAATTCAAATTTAAAACACTATATTGGTTCAGTGCGAGTTAGAAATAAACACACTCACACACATATATATACACAGCTATACAACTCCATATCTTGTGTTTGCTTGCTTGTGTGTGGTATGTGGTATATATTTTAAATATATATATATATATATAAAATTATTTCTTTAAAATATATTTCTAGATTTGTAAAGTTGTATAGTTGTATAGGTATAGTCATATAGGTATGTGTATCAAAGCACAGACATACAGACATAAATATGTGCATGGCTGTATTATGCATATATGTGTATGTGAACGCACAAACCCATTTGAGAGCTCTCTGTAAAAAGTCAAAAAGCTGCCGTTTTACAGGATGTCTCAAAAAACATTTTTTTTTTTTGCTATGGTCTGTCAAACAAGAATTTGTCTGATTAAACAAATTATTTTCCATGTAGACATGTTTCAGGTATAGAGATTATATCATTTGTCATGCCATGTTTTCATATAAACCATATATTTTGCCATAATTTTATGTTTATTGTATTTCTATTGTATCTTATAAATATCCTCTAATTTTGTAGTTTTCACTTGAGGATTGTGATACTGATTTTTCTATGGTTAAAAATACTCTTAAATGAAGAAACTTCATTGAATAATCTCCAAATTTGATATAAATTACATATTTAACATATTACCCACAACATTGAAAAACAAAATGCAACCAAAGTTTGATTCCACAGAAATTTAACATGCTCATTCAATAAGGAAAAATACCTTGACAAGGGCTTAAGCTGTATCATGCACACATAGAGGTCATATGTTACCTAAAAGCACATGCATTTATTCAAATTGAAATATGGTGTATAGCCATGGATTTGATGAAACTTTATTCTCACTTAAAATACTACACTGTCTGCAAATATAAATATATGAGCATGTAGCATGTGTTTGAAGCTTATTGGGCTAGTCAAAGCCCTTGCTGATATTAGTAATGCAGCATATCACAGTGAGTGAGCTAAAGAGATTTCCTGGAAACTCCAGGAACAAGAAAGATCTCACTTTCAAGCCTAATCAGACAGACACCTTTCACTAAACACTCAATGACTCCTAAACATTTGGAACTGCTGTAAAACGGTTGTTTTGCTTTTATGTTTGTTTGTTTGTATCAACGCATGTATTTCAGTTATTTTGTTTTGATTCATAGACTCCAGATGAAATACTTTTTAAAAATGAAAACAGTTATGTTTCACTTATATAAAGGACCTAAGGCACAGCCATTCTAAATGTTTTCCAGATAAGAAGCCTACTGCACATTGGAGAGATAGCAAAGTGGGTGGTTAAGAGTACAGCTCTGAAACAGAGAGCATCTGTTTCAACTTCAGAACTACCATTTATTAGCTGAATAAATTGGGACAAATTGCTTTATTTCCCCATGTCTCAATTTTCCCATTTGTAAAATAACTATAATAATATATCATCTCCACCAGGTGCCATGGCTCATGCCTGTAATCCCAGAACTTTGGGAGGCCAAGGCAGGTGGATCACCTGACGTCAGGAGTTCGAGACCAGCCTGACCAACATGGAGAAACCCCATCTCTACTAAAAATACAAAAAATGAGCTGGGCATGCTGGCACATGCCTGCAATCCCGGCTACTCAGAAGGCTGAGGCAGGAGAATCGCTTGAACCCAGGAGGCGGAGGTTGCAGTGAGCTGAGATTGCGCCATTGCACTCCAGCCTGGGCAACAAAAGTGAAACTCTGTTTCAAAAGGAAAAAAAAATTAAAAATTAATAAATAAATGTCATCTCATGGGGTTGTTGTAAACACTAAATATGTGTTTTCTGTTATTAACAACTCATATAAGATTCCTTGAAATAGGTACATATTAAGTTGTGACCTGAACGAGACAGCAGTAGGTGGCAAGTAATCTAAATTTCTTCATAGAAATGGGATCTATTATTAACTAATATTAGCATTATCTTCGCATTTTCTCTGCTGATATCTATATATGTATCTTTCATAAATTGTTTTCTAATGAGATGATTTATAATCTTCAATTATAAAATCAATAGACAAGTACTTTTTTACAAAAATCCGATTTTATCTACCTTTGAGTTAGATGCCTACAGCAAATAGAATGAGGATTAAGCTAATGAGTCAAAGGTGCGTTTCTATAGAAAAAGTATTGCAAAATGCAGAGCCATTCACAAGACCAGAGAGAAGGCCTCCAGCAGAGAGACCGACTGATGCAGGAACAAGGGCCCAGCCATGCCTGAACTATGGTAAAATGTCCTTACGCTGTCATCAGAAGTTGCCTTATCTATTATCACCTCTGGCAGAAGCTGTCCATTGGGGAGCATGAGGGCTGAGCGTCCATCAACCAGGGAGACCACACCATTGCAGTCCACAGCACTGTGCATCTTCCCATTCATCGGCAGCATTGGGGAGGACCTACTGGCTTGACTGATGTTACTGCTGCGTCTCTCAGGGGGTCTGTGGGGCACGAACAGTGAGCCCCTTCTGCTCTCATTGTCTCCAAAAATGCTGTGCTCATCATCGGCAAATTCAGTCTCAGATCCTATATCTCTTCCTCGGCCCTTGAAACTAAAAAGGCTTGTTCTGCTGCTTCGCCTTGCAGAAAACAAGGAGCCACGAATGCTGAGTGGTGACTACAGAAAAATTAAAAAATGACATATTTGTTGAAATGCCTACTAATAGAAGTACACTTCAGGTAAATACCACTGAACATGCTGGCCTGAGGGCAGGTGTCTCTGTACTAGCTTAAAAGAAACATACTTAAAAACAAAGCATTCAGTAAGAAGAAAACTTCTTCCACTTAAGGGATGAAATGATTTGTAGAATTCATCCTTTCAGGACCAGGTAAATTATTTGTTGCTGTACAGCTCTCGAATATTCTGGTCTAGAGTTATTGCTCCATTCTTTAAATGCAATTCATTTTGCTGTACAGAACATATCACTTAAAGAAAAAGAAATTAGTATTGCTACCTGTCATTCAGCATTTTATATTTTAATCCCTAAGCTTCACAAAAAATGGAAATTTACTTATGGTCAAAGACCATGCTGTATGGTTCTTTGCATTGCAAATCCAGCTTACATACTGAGAGCTCAGTTAAAGTGTATTTAAAAAGAACTTTTAATACCAGTAAGTATATAAAGTCATTAAATATTTAAAAAGAAGTTGCCCAATACCAAAGAGGAGGAAAAGTTCATGCTTATATGACTCATGTCCAGGATAAACTTTTTCCATAAACCAAATTGAATGCAAATTCTTTGAAAGGATCTAGTTCAATAGACATTAGTGCTTACTATGTAAAGAACAAAGTGGCAAGTATTGTGAACAATGGAAAAAGTATAACAAGGTCTTTGCCTCAAAACCAGCTTGGACTGCTCCTGTCATATTTCTTTTTGTTGATCTATGTGTTCAAGTTCTGTATCATCATCTAGGTAGTGAAATTTTGAAGGCAGGGACTCTATCTTTTATTACTGTGTATATCACGCAGAATCTTGGAGATTCTTAACTCGATTTTTATTTTAGAAAAATGATTTTTGGGGTTGTGTGATGGAAAACGAGGGAGTGCTAAGAAAAATAAAGGCAATGGTTCATCTTGGGGGCTTGTGGAGAACTATAGGCAGGGAGGCCTGAGAGATGAAGGTTTCAGTGAAAAAAGAAAGAGAAAGAGAACTTCCACGTAAGCAGAATTAACAGACTATGGGACTACATATTAGTAGTTCCTGTTGTTGAGGGTGGAGGATATCAAAGGGTTCTCCAAATTTCCAAATGAGTGAGTGATACTCAGGTAATACCATTACCTATAGTGGTTAAGAAAGAAGAGAAACTGCTCTAAGATTAGTTTTTAACCAATGAGGCATTACAAATCACAGACTAAACACAAATATAAAAGTTATTCTATAGTGTGAATAGTATCTTTATTTCTAAAATGTTTATCAGGTGTATTTTGTTTTTGAAAATGAGTTATTAGAAAAGATACTGACAATTCTGAAACTGTAAGATCTTTTAGAAATGATCAAACCTAAACAGAAACCTGAGTACATCTTTCCATAAATGCTCAGCGATACGAGGTTTTTATCTAAATTCATAACAATGGAGCCACTCACTATCCTCTGAGGTCTCTTACCTCCAAAGACATTTTTCTCTATCATTCTGCCTCTGGTGATACACATTTAGCAGTTTGGGTGGTACCTGATTGGGGGTAGATAATCTCTTTTCCTGTGCTCGCCTATGCCCTTCGACACCAAGGTGGAAACTTTTTCTTCTGATGCTCTCCTCTGATTCTGATTTGGACAATTTCTCAACATCTCCCTTTTCTTCTCCACTGGAAAGCTTCTTTTGGTTCTTTTTCTTTCTTCTGTTTCTTCTCTCTTTAGCACTTTTAGAGCTCAGTTTGGATGTTTCAGAAGAACTCTCTGAGAGGCCCATAATTCTGCTTCTCCCAATACTTGTGTATTCAGCTGCTGCTGCTGCAATTGCCTGGTTGGGTCAAGAGGTTAACACTTAAATGAGTCATTTCCAAATCCTGGGAAACCCTAGGACAGGACATATTTCACCTATCAGTGTAACTACATGGTACATATAATCAAGTCCTTTAAACATGAAATGATCGTTTTCTTTATGTAATGACCAGAATGCTTACAAAGTATATATTTGTTTCTTGTCTCAGGTTGAAATAAAACTCTGCTGTGTTTTGGAATTAAACTATTACATGTCATTAATTTGCTTACAGTAAAGAAATATTAAATATTACCTGTTAAAGTTTTACAAGGTAATTTTGAAACATAAAACTCACATAAACAATGTAATAAGATAGACAATTTGTATATAAGGCAATTAACTCAATATTATCAATAGAATCAGGCACTCTATGGTTCAATAAAGATTGAGTTATCTGAAAAATAAATAAATTATTAAAAAATGAAACTGTAAGAAAATGGTAAGGTCAATGACTATTAGCCTGAAAGAAATTTCTGGGAATTCTCTAGGTAGTATCTGGTATAACCTAGTACTATCCCTTTACAAAAATGTTTGATTATAAATATTAAAAAATTCTTGTAAAAAAATTGGGAAATAAAGATGTGAATGAAAAACAGAAAAAGTCACCTTATATCCCAAAAATAATTGGTGCTAATATTTCTTCCATTCTTTTTATATGTGTATATAATTTAAAAATTGTGATTGTATCCTCCTATAGTATTTATCATTATTCTAAAAGATTTTTCCTCATGACATAATAATTTTTTAAAAATACATAATTTTATGACAAAATAATATCATAAAAGATATACAATTTTCATAGCTTTTTTAGTTGTTTTCTAATTTTTCAAAATTTAAATGTTTTCTGATTTTTACCATTATTAAAATGCTGCAGTGAATATTTGTGCATTAGTGTTTCTCTGTATTCAGATGATTAATCTCCCCTAACACTAGATTCCTTGAAGAGATTTAACTAGGTCAAACTTCAGACAAATTTTAAGATACCTGCAGCATATTTGAAATTATGTTTCTTTTAGTAAAACCTTCTCAAACATTTATACTGAAGAATCTCTTTGGAGAGAGGATTAAGGAGGAAACTTTCAAGGGTCTGTGACAGCCTAAAGTAGCCACACCAAAATTATTACTTTCTTAATATCTCATGTTTTATCTTAAAAATCCTGTGACATTAAGAAAAAATGATGCACTGTTTTCTTTATACCCCATAGAAGAGTATCTGTTAATTTTAATCTTAAAATATTTTTCCTGAAACCATTGTATACAATTGGTACTCTGGGGAAATGCATTGTTTGTGGTTGTGTGTGTGTGTGTGTGTGTGTGTGTGTGTATGGATGTAGTTTATACACCTAAATTCATTAAAGAAAATCTAGCTGGAGAAGGCTGAGCATAGACCACAGAGCCTCTGTTGCAACCTTTTGCATTTCTACCTCTAGGAAGAATTTTAAATCAAATAACACTACCTCAGCTTCTTCTTGCTCTTTTTTAAGTCGGTCTAACATCTGCTGAAATTCTAATTCTTTCTGTTTAGCTTCTTCGATGTTTGCCTGGTTCTGTTCTTCATAAGCCATGGCAACCACAGCCAGGATCAAGTTTATTAGATAAAAGGAACCCAGGAAAATCACTACGACAAAGAAGATCATGTAGGTTTTGCCAGCAGCACGCAGAGTCTAGGGAAAAATGGAAATTGTCATTTTAATAATAGAAAAAAATTTTAAGTAAATTATTTCAATTCAGCTAGCATGCGGAAATCTGACAGTTTTGTATAATCTCATGTTATCAAAAATGTAAAGAAAAAAATTATATCTTCATGGAAAACAAATATTAAATACATTTTCAGTACAAAGAATATAGTAATACAATACCCTGGTACTAAAGTCATGTATATTTCTTGATTATTAACTGTAGTAGTATAAAAATCACACATTTTTTCCTACAGTCTGAAAATTACTCATAAAAATAAACCTTTTGCTCACTTTCAAATTTTAGGAACAGGTGATATCTGTAGTCACTTTTACTGTTAAAAGTCTATCTTTTATTTCTTTACCATCAAATAATAGTAGCATTAAATGTTAACACTAGACAGATAGCCTTATTAAATTACTTTACTCATCTCATATGTATTTTTAATGAACTTTTCTTAAGTGTTTTTGCTTTTAAAATAAATATTATTTTTTTTTATTATTTTTTAAAATAGTTTTAGGTTTAGAGCAAAATTAAACTGAAGATACAGAGATTCTTTCTTTCTCTTTCTTTCTTTCTCTTCCTTTCTTCAGAACGTGCAATTTGTTACATAGGTTTACATGTGCCATGATGGTTTGCACCCATCAAGCTGTCATCTACATTAGGTATTTCTCCAAGTGCTATCCCTCCCCTTGTCCCCCACCCCTCAACAGGCCCTGGTGTGTGATGTTCCCCTCCCTGTGTCCATGTGTTCTCATTGTTCAACTCCCACTTATAAGTGAGAACATGTGGCTTTTGGTTTTCTGTTCCTGTTTTAGTTTGCGGAGAATGATGGTTTCCAGCTTCATCCATGTCTCTACAAAGGACATGAACTCATTCTTTTTTACAGCTGCATATTATTCCATGGTATATGTGCCACATTTCCTTTATCCAGTCTGCCATTGATGGGCATTTGGGTTGGTTCCAAGTCTCTGCTATTGTGAATTGTGCTGCAATAAACATACGTGTGCATGTGTCTTTACAGCAGAATGATTTAAAATCTTTTGGGTATATATCCAGTAATGGGATTGCTGGGTCAAATGGTATTTCTAGTTCTAGATCCTTGAGGAATCACCACACTGTCTTCCACAATGGTTGAACTAATGTACACTCCTACCAACAGTGTAAAAGTGTTCCTCTTTCTCCACATCCTCTCCAGCATCTGTTATTTCCTAAATTTTTAATGATTGCCATTCTAACAGGTGTGAGATGATATCTCACTGTGATTTTGATTTGCATTTCTCTAATGACCAGTGATGATGAGCTTTTTCTCATATATTTACTTTAAGTTCTGGGATACATGTGCAGAATGTGCAGGTTTGTTACACAGGTATACACGTGCCATCGTGGTTTGCTGTACCTATCAACCTGTTATCTAGGTTTGAACCCTGCATGCATTAGGTAGTCATCCTAATGTTCTCCCTCCTGTTGCCCCCCACTCCCCAACAGGCCCCACTATGTGTTGTTCCCCTCCCTGTGTCCATGTGTTCAAATTGCTCAACTCCCACTTATGAGTGAGAACATGCAGTGTTTGGTTTTCTCTTCCTGTATTAGTTTGCTGAGGATGATGGCTTCCAGATTCATCCATGTCTCTGCAAAGGACATGATCTCATTCTTTTTTTATGGCTGCATAGTATTCCATGGTGTATGTGTACCACATTTTCTTTGTCCAGTTTATCATTGATGGGCATTTGGATTGGTTCCATGTCTCTGCTAATATAAATAGTGCTGCAGTAAACATATGTGTGCATGCATCTTTATAGTAAAATGATTTATATTCCTTTGGGTGTATGCCCAGTAATGGGATTGCTGGGTCAAATGGTATTTCCGGTTCTAGGTCCTTGAGGAATTGCCCCACTGTCTTCCACAATAGTTAAACTAATTTACACTCCCACCAACAGTGTAAAAATGCTTCTATTTCTTCACATCCTAGCCAGCATCTATTATTTCTTGACTTTTTAATAATCACCATTCTGACTGGCTTGAGATGGCATCTCACCGTGGTTTTGATTTGCATTTCTCTAATGATCACTGATGTGGAGCTTTTTTTTCATATGTTTTAGGCTGCATAAATGTCTTCTTTTGAGAAGTATCTGTTCATATCCTTTGCCCACTTTTTGATGGGATGCAAGGCTGGTTCAACATATGCAAATCAATAAATGTAATCCGTCACATAAACAGAACCAATGACAAAAACCACATGATTATCTCAATAGATGTGGAAAAGGACTTTGATAAAATTCAACATCCATTCATGTTAAAAACTATAAATAAACTAGGTATTGATGGAACATATCTCAAAATAATAAGAGCTATTTATGACAAACCCATAGCCAATATCATACTGAATGGCAAAAGCTGGAAGCATTCCCTTTAAAAACTGGCACAAGACAAGGATGCCCTCTGTCACCACTCTTATTCAATATAGTATTGGAAGTTCTGGCCAGGGCAATCAGGCAAGAGAAAGAAATAAAGCATATTCAAATAGGAAGAGAAGCAGTCAAATTGTCTCTGTTTGCAAATGACATGATTCTATATTTAGAAAACTTGATAATCTCAGCCCAAAAACTCTTTAACTCAATAAGCAACTTCAGCAAAGTCTCAGAATACAAAATCAATGTGCAAAAGTCACAAGCATTCCTCTGGACAAACAATAGACAAGCAGAGAGCCAAATTATGAATGAACTCCCACTCACAATTGCTGAAAAGAGAATAAAATACCTAGGAATATAGTTTACAAAGGATATGAAGGACCTCTTCAAGGAGAACTACAAACCACTGCTCAAGGAAATAAGAGAGGACACAAACAAATATAAAAACATTCCATGCACATGGATAGGAAGATTCAATATTATGAAATGGCCAAACTGCCAAAAGTAATTTATAGATTCAATGCTATTCCCATCAAACTACCATTGACATATTCACAGAATTAGAAAAAAAACTACTTTAAATTTCATATCAAACCAGAAAACAGGGCATATGGATAGCTAAGACAATCCTAAGCAAAAAGAACAAAGCTGGAGATATCACCCTATCTGACTTTGAACTATACTATAAGGTTACAGTAACCAAAACAGCATAGTACTAGCACCAAAACAGACATATAAAGCAATGGAACAGAAGAGAGACCTCAGAAATAACACTACACTTCTACAATCATCTGATCTTGGAAAAACCTGACAAAAACAGGCAATGTGGAAAGGATTCCCTATTTAATAAATGGTACTAGGAAAACTGGCTAGCCATATGCAGAAAACTGAAACTGGGCTCCTTCCTTACAACTTATACAAAAATTGACCTAAGATGGATGAAAGACTTAAATGTAAAACCCCAAACCATAAAAACCCTAGAAGAAACCTAGGCAATACGATTCAGGAAATAGGCATGGGCAAATACTTCATGACAAAAACTCCAAAAGCAGTTGCAACAAAAGCCAAAATTGACAAATGGGATATAATTAAACTAAAGAGCTTCTGCACAGCAAAAGAAACTAAACATCAGAGTGAACAGGCAAACTATGGAATGGGAGAAAAATTTTGCAATCTACCCATCTGACAAAGGTCTAATACTGAGAATCTGCAAGTAACAAACAAATTTACAAGATAATTAACATTTTAATTAACAATTTTATAATGTAATATACTTTTATCATACATTGCATTTTAAAGTGAATTTAGAATATTATAAATGAAAAGTCTCTCTTTCCTCTGATGAAAAATTATTTCAACTGTTTTAATTTGTGTTTCTTTAATTTTGAGTAAAGGTGATCACTTCTTGCGTATTTAAAAAATACTTGCATTCCTGTTTTGCTGTAAAGTGTATCTTCATAATTTCTGTATCCATTGATAATATTCTCAGAAATTAAGTAAATATAAAATAGGCCAAAAAAAAAAAAACCAGAAATCTGTGGCTATTCTGAGAAAAAGTGACTCACTGTTATGTGTAATGTAGAATAATCATTTTGGTCTCCTTCCTTTTGGGGTTGGCTGCTGAGAATATACAAGTAAATAGAGACCACAGCCCCAAGAGGTTCACATTTAAGTGAAAGGAAATGGCCATGTGAATTAATACTTACAGTACAAGAGATCAATGATATAAACTGAAGAACATACAAAAAGCCATGGAAGTCTACTGTGGGGAACAATTGATTTGGGAGAGAAAAACTTAGATAATGAATTGAGTCTTTAACTGTAAATAGGAATTCAAAACTAAAACATGATGACCAGGTTAACATTAGACAGCGTCTTCTGTTCAGGCCATCCCAAGCACACATGGAAAACAGTGCATGTGCAGGAGCAGCGGGAGAGAACATTACAGTATGTCCTGGTACTTAACTAGGACCCATGGGATGTTATGCTAAGGAAGGGAAAAGATCTGGAGATTAAATATGTCCAGAAAAGATGATAAGAAAATTATTTACAACTCAAGAACTACCCATATGATTAGTGCTGGGAGTAAAACATTTCAAATTTTAGTAGTAAGATAATAGAGTTTCCTCCATGCTCAAATAAATATAAATCCTCCTACTGTAAGGCTGGTAAACAACATACATCAGATATGCCATTCAAAAATACAATGCATGTTTCTCTTGACACTTACCTGTTGGTAAAGGTTTTCCCAGTAATCTTGGGTCATTAGCCTAAACAAGGCTAAGAAGGCCCAGCTGAAAGTGTCAAAGCTTGTGTAGCCATAATCAGGGTTTCTGCCAGCCTTCACACAGGTGTACCCTTCTGGACACTGACTACACATGAAAAAGAACATTATAGGTGAGAGTATCTTCAGGAAACCTGCTAAAGAGCCCTACTGAACAGCTACAAACTCGAGGTTTCTTCTACACGGGGACAATATTGAATAATGATTAAGAATACATGATTTGGAGCCAGGATGAACTGGTTTTGAATCACACTCTACTTCTGACTACTTGGTGACTTTATCAAATTCTTTAAGGCACAAGTATCTCTGTAAAAACAGGATAATAACATCTACCTCAAGAAAATAAGATTTTTATTAAGTTTAAATAAGATAATATGTATAAATTACTTAGCTTACTTTCTGCACATAGAAAGTGTTTAATAAACCATAGCTGCCATTAGCATCATCATCATTAAAACATGGAAACTTTCAACAGGCGTTTTGTGACAGTTCTTGAATCAGCAAATATTGATAGGTAGGCTGCTACCAAAGCTCTTTCTTTCCATATAATTATTGGAATGGATTAGGATAGCCAAAATACAACAATTGTCTAAATGCATAAAAATGTGTAGCTTTAAGACTTTTTTCTTTCTAAAATTGGCGGACTGGTTTTTCATGATGCCATTAAATAAATACAATATTAGTTCTTCTGGTAACAGCAACCTTATCCTATTTATTCCTATGTTCCCAGTGTACACAGACCCTGATGGAGAGATGTCTGCGTAGAGGGAAAAGCAAGAGCTAATGCAGCTAACGCTACAAAATGAAGTTGGTATAAGACAGAAGCAGCAAGATGAACAGTTGAAATATATGCAATATTCTCATATATACAATATTCTTAAAATTTATGTGCCCAAGTTCAAGGAATCCCTTTGTTTAGAGTGGCCGAAACACTACACTCAGTCACCTATGTGTCATATTTAATTGGAGAATGAGTGGAACTTGGGGATGGAAAGAAAAGTTGATTTTATGACTCTTCCTTCCAGAAAGAAGAAGGACCTGAAACTCTCCAACCAACTTTTGGTGGAGTTTTCTTGAAGGAATATTTTCTACCTTCTTAAGATTTATATGATTTCTGTCTTGTGTTAATTCGAGCACCATCACAAAGTCTTGCTTTTGAGAGTATGTATTAACTATGGACATTTTAAAGACTGGATTTGCTGTGGGACAAAATGAGTTAAATAATACTATGAAACATATAAAAAGCAATATAGAATCAAAGACTCTAATTAGCAAACTGATAGAACATGCTTTTCCTTCTCTTTCAGCCCTTAGACTAAAAAGAAAACAAATATTACATACCCTGAATCTGTGCTGAAACCACAAAGGAGAGCATCTTTGGATCCCTCCAAGTAATAAAAGTATTCTGTTGAAGAATTTGAACAGTTATAACATTACAGAGTTTAAGCAGTGATTGTGATAAAGCAGGTAAATTAATTGATATAGACATGTACCCACAAATTCAGGCCTGGTCCCAGGCAATATACATCCATTTATTTATTATTTTCTCATATATTCTCCCTTAAATATTTATTGATAACCTCTTATGGGCCAGGCAATAAATATGACAATAAACATGATATAAAATTGTTAGTTTTATGAAGCATCCTTTATGTTTAGGTGAGGGTGGAAGTGGAGAAAAACTTAAGTAAATAAATAAATATACAAGATATTTTCAGATACTGATAAATGATCTAAAGAAAATAAATTAAGACAATGTGGTAGGCTGCAGTTGGGAAGGTCTTTCTAAGGAGATGATATTTAAACTAAGACCTAAATGTGACAAAGCAGACAGTCATACAAAGACTGGTGAAGAGATATTTGAGTAAAATTCTTTTATTTTTCATTCAACGAGAATGAAAGGGGAAGGGCAAGAGCAAAAGCCCTAAGGCAGAGATGAAGTTGGCGTGTGGAAAAGCCAGCAAGATGGCCAGCCTGGCTACTGTGTGGTGAGAGGGAGGATTCTGGTGGCAGAGGTAGGCAGAGGTCAGATCATGTAGGGATTTACATATCATTGAAACGAGTTTGGATTTTAAGTATGATTAAAGGTACTGTCATGTGTCACTTTATGACTGTGATACATTCTGAGAAATGCATCATTAGGATGTTTTGTCCTTGTGCAAACATCCTAGAGTGCCCTCCTACAAATCTAGGTGGTATAGCCTACCATACAGCTAGGTAGGCTATGTGGTATAGCCTATTGCTTCTGAGATGCGAACCTGTAGAGTGTGCTACTGTACTCAATACTGTAGGCGACTATTATACAACGGAAGTGTGTATCTAACACAGAAATGGTACAGTACAAAATGCAGTATTATAATCTTATGAGATCACCATGGTATATGTGGTCTGCTATTGACTGAAACATCATTATGTGATGCATGAATGTAATAAAAATGGGAAATGGAGACATGGGATATCATTGACATGTTAAAATGTCACTGTGTGGGCAGTAGGCTATAGAGAAGCAGGTATGGAGGCAAGAAGACTAGTTAGGTGACTGTAGTGAGAAGGGACATGGCTACAACTCAGAGAATAGCTGTGGATGTAGAGAGAAGGGATGGAAGGAGAGTGGACAGGAGCTGCTAATGAAGGGCATGTGGGGTGTGTGCAAGAGAGAGGACACAGGATCTATCAGCTGGGGAGATGCTGGTGCCTGTTGCTGAGAATAGGAAAACTGCAGCAAGAAGAGGTCTGGAGAAAAACCAGGAGTTCTGTTTCAGCCATGTTTGAGATGATGGTTATGTATTATATTTTTCAAGTAAGCAGTTGGATTGATATGAGATTCTGGACATCAGTAGAGCTATCAAGCCTGGAGATATAAAGATGGGAGTTATCATCTAATAGACAGCTTTCAAGGCCATGGGGATTGATGAGTTTACCTAGAGAGTAAACTCATTTCTAGTTTGTAACTAGAAAAGGAAAAGGAAGGGAAGAGAAGGGAAAATAGGGGGGCAGAGAAGAAGAAAGGAGGGGAGAGGAGAAAATGGGAGAGGAGGGAGAGGGGAGAGAAAGAAGAGAGCCCTGACTGAGTCCCGAAATACTCCGGAAGAGTCAGAGTCAGTAATGCAGTAACATAAATAAATAAAATTTGTTTCCTAAAATTCATTTTACTTTTCATTCACCAATCCATACTTATTTAGGACCTACTAATTCTAGGTGCTGAGGAGATAACAATGTAATCAATGTATATTTTCCACTTTCTACCTTTCATGGTACCCTTTGTGCTAAGTTTTAGTAGTAAAAGTTCTCATCAACTCTTTTGTCATTTGCTATTAAGGCTTGCTCCTAAGACTGGGGGCAGATCTATCCTTGTATAGTAAACACTTAAAGGACTAAAAAGCCTTTTGTCATCTCTCTTAAATATCTATTCTACTTAATAAGAGCCTGACTTCCTATTTTACTCAGGTCAAAGAAAAAAATCTGATTATTAGGAGGCTTTTGGAGTAATCATGGAAGAAAAACTATGAAATCAGATATTCTTGGATTTGAATGTTGCTTCTATTCCTACTTAAGTAAGTGAATTATTTTTAAGCCGTTAAGCCTTAGTTGCTGCATCTATAAAATATGCATAAGAATACCTACTTTATAAAGTTATTAAATAGTATACATAGGATATTGCATTTAAAGGACTTGATACAGTGATCCACACATTCTATACTAGCTGCTCAAAGACAGGTTTTGTTATAATTAGCTAAATTATTATACAATTTGAGATAAAACTATTTATTGACTTACGCATCATTATTTTATCTTACCTAGAAGATGCAGACAAAACAATAAAGCCTCATAGTTTGAGGTGCAAATTAGGTGAGAATGTGCATGAAAAGCTTTCCTGAAAACATTCCTGAACCTCAGGAAGGATGGGCCTGGTAGAATGAGTATAGGGGAGGCTAAGACGCAATTTTGCATACATAAACATCCAAGATATTTTGTTAAGGATGGATTGCTTTAGAATTATCCTTGAAACTAACTCCAGTTCATGTCTATCAACCACTGAGGAGCTGCATTATATGAATGGGCTCTGGAGCTGTCTGTACCTGCTCACTGCTGCACTACTATATTTAACACAGTACAAGAACAAGGAAAGGCGAAGCAATGTAGGTAGCTCACTCTAGGTTTGTAGAAAACTTTAAAATAATTTCTAAACAACTAGACATTAAATTATTAGGATGGTTGGCTTCAAGAAGATGTAAGGTTAACATCTTTAAAAAGGGGAAAAATGGAATGCAAAGAGAAATGAAAATTGCTTGTGCACATTCAAAGGTGGCATTATTCTGAAAAATAAAGAGTGAATCATGACCTAGTAATTCCACTGCTAGGTATATACTGAGAACTGAAAACGTATTTCCACAAAAAATTGTACATGAATGTTTACAGCAACATTATTCATGATAACCAAAAAACGGAAATAACCCAAACGTCCATCAACTGATGAATATATAAATAAAATATGGCATATACAATGAAATATCATTTAGAAATAAAAAAAATGAGGCATAGATATATACTATAGCATGGATAAATTTTGAAAACATTATACTAGGTGAAAGAAGCCAGGTAAAAAGCCACATATATTATGATTTCATATATATTAAATCTACAGAGTGGGTAAATCCATAGGGACAAAAAGTAGATTAGTGGTTGTCGGGGCTAGGGGAACAGGGAAATGGAGAATGACTACTAATGGGCCCTGGGTTTCTTAGTGGGAAAGATGAAAATATTTTAAATTAGATAGTGGTGATAGTTGCACAACTCTGAATACAGTTAAAAAAAAAGTGAGTTGTACAGTTTAAAAAGGAATTTTGTGGCATATAAATTATTTCTCAATAAACCTATTTTTAAAAGAGAATACAGCATAATGGCAAAGGTTGTGGGTTGTGGTAGAATAAATGCCAACTTCTCAGTAAAATACATACAGGGAAAAATGAAAATTGATATAACAAAAATACAGAATTGATATTAAATCTAATGATGATTCTGGGTGAATTTTTACTTCAAGATTAATGTAGAAAAACAGAAAAAAAAACTGATTATTTTGTCCTTGCTCAGAAAGACAACTTATGACAACTGCGTATGTCTTGCGCTTATGGAAGTGAAGGGTATATTCCTAACGAAGGGCAAATAATACAACTCTGAGAAAACTACAGCAGGGGATCAGGTCTGGGCAGAGGGCCTGCATATGATATGCTACATTCTGGCAAATATAGTTCTCACAAGAAAACAGCTGTAGGTGAAGGGGACAGGAAAAGTCCTGTTAGTAGTGAAGACCAATATTGTGGGTTTCTTTTCAAAACTTTCTCTATTAAATGTCAAGTATTCAGAAAATAGGAAGAAGAGAATATCCCATTTTAGCCCAACACAACCACGGTATATTGCTCCGTAATATCGCACATTTAGCTACACACTGCACATCAAACCCACTTTCATCTGTAGCAGCAAAAAAAGTGTTTGATGATCATTAAAGTAGACAGCAACACCAAAGGAAAGCTACAAATTGTATGTTTTTCAGCAGGAGCCCAGACAGTGAGTTAATTTATTTGATCGTGAATTTTGAAAGACATTTTGGAAAATGCTTTGCTATAGACACTGGAAAACACTTTTAGGTTATGCTGAGGTTCTTCTCTATGTAGGCTGCCTTTACCATTACAATTCTTTGATCTCTTTAAGATTGCCAATTCATTTGCCTTACCACTTTCTCATGATCTATCAACCAACTCAGGCTCTTGTCACTCTTTATCCAGCTTGTATCCATAGGCATTCATTATAATCAGTCCCTAACCTGCCAGAACTAAAATCTACACATAATCTAGCATCCGTCTTTTCCATGCTGGCTCCCAAATGGCTGAATGTTGGTGAAGAGACTCTTACAACAAAGTGAATGGTTATATTTTAAGTAAATAATCTCCAACACCAAATTGGCACTCAGAATACCCTCAATTTCTCATTCCCTAAGATGACCATATATATAATGCATTCTTGTCAAATCTTCTGTAGAATTTTCCCTTCCTCATTTGCACTCTCAGGCAATGATCTCATCTTATACTTTGAGGAAATAAAAACCATTGTGTTTGAACTCAATCATCTTTTGATAACTCTGCAGTCTTCCCCTTTATCGTCCCTCCTGTTTCAGTGGAGCTGTCTCTTTCCTCTACTCTTTCACTTTCACAAGGACTTGACTTCTCCCTGTCTCTCCTGAATTCACTCATATATAACTACTCATTCATTATAACTAGCAAAACATCCTTAAAATATCCAGATTTTTAAAAAATGCCAGCCATTGCCACATTTTCCTGCTTCCCTTTATAGCCAAATTTCTTGGGAGACTTGTTTACACATTTTATCTTCTTTCTGACCTCTTATTTTCACCCCTGTATGCGTTTTATTCTGACCTTGAACTCTTACCACTCCCCAGATTTTCTCAAGAAATTCTCTGGTGACTTCCCTCCTACTTAACTTAATGCATATTTCTTTCTTCATCATCCTTCCTCCTTAATCTTGCAGCAGGATTCTACACAATCACTCCCGTTTCTACAATATGTTTTCTTCTCTTGACTTCATTATTTATATCTTTGCTTCTCACTTTGCTGGCAGCTCTTTCTCTGTGTTCTTTTCTGAACCATCTTTTCTACTTGAATTCTAAACATCAGAGTTGTAGATCTCAGCAACAGATTGCTTTAAATACCAGGTTGCCCATTCTCTACTCACTTAAAAATATCAGGGATGTTCAGAGGTAGAGGTGTGTGTGTGTGTGTGTGTGTGTGTGTGTGTGTGTGTGTGTATCCTTTCTTTTCGCTGATTGCTCTGGAATGTATTATCTCCAAACCCAGCAAGCCCTCCAATTTCTATGCTTAAATCTCCAATTGTCTATATTGTATATCCACCTGGACATCTCAAAGGCATCTCATTTTAATTTTAGCTAGGTAATAGTGACCTTCCTCTGCAAACATGTCCACCATTTCCTTATAAACCATCACCACCTATCCAGTTACTGCAGCCAGAAACTGAGACGTCATACTTGATGCTTCCTCTCTTTAATCCATCAGCAAGCTCTACAGACTCTGCGTCTTGAGCTCTTTTTTCTTTTCACTTCTCTGCCATCACTCTAGATGAAACCTTCATTTTCTCTTGCCTAGATGAGAGAAGAAACCTTCAACTGATCTTCCTTATTCCCATCTACCATCTACCCTTGCTTAGTCAGTTGTCCACATGACAGCAATAAAAACTACGGCATTTAAAATAAAATACAAACTCCTTCCCATGGACTGAAATGTCCTGCATGATATGACCCCTGTTTTTTCTGCTACTTTCTCTGTTGCCATTCTTCCTTTCTCTTACTAAACCACAGTGCTATTTTTCCATTCTTTAAACCCATACCCTTCCCTTATTCAGGGCCATTGCCCATGCTATTCCTCCTAACTAAAGCAGCACCCTCCATACGTAGACTCACACCCACACTTACACTATTTTGTGGCTTCTTACTATCTTTTAGATCTCAGATTAAAAGGCATCACCTCAGAGATGTCTTCTCATCTAGTTAATATCGCAGCACCTGAGACATTTCTTTTGCATGGCATTTATTACACCTTGAGATATTTTTAATTTATTTGTCTGTTCTCCCTTAAGCCTTTTTTTTTTCATTCCCTCTAGATGATAAGCTCTGTGAAAGCAGGGGCTGAGGCTGTTGTTTATTGCTATAGCTCAGGGAAACCACATAATAAACACACCAATCAATGAAAGTTTGAATCAATTATGCAGTCAAAAATGGCTTCTATGACATAGAAAACAAAGCAAATTTGAGACTTGATTTAAACACCTCTGCTAAAACTACATTTCAGAAGAAAATAAAGAATAATGTACAGAATTTGAAGAGAAGGTTGTGGTATAAGATTCATTATTAGTTAACTGTCATTCACTCGTGTTTAAAGACAATATAAAGATAATTTGCATAACTCAAGGGCTCTTCCTATAATTTTTTAGGAAAAAAAATACATGAAGCAATTCCAGAAAGTGATGAATTAAATTAAATTTGATTAAAGGCTGCCTTTGTATGGATAGAACTGCAACCTAACTTCAAATGTAAACAAACTGCATTATAATTTACTGGTATTTTTTTTAACAAGTAGCTGTCTCGACCAATCACATCAGCTGAGCTTCAGCCAACCACAGCCTGCTGACTTATCAGACAATGTCCACATAAGGCAAATGTCATGCTATACACAACCAAGCTGTTTCTGTGTGTCATTCCCTTTTTCTAACTATAAATACCCCTGATCATGTTGCTGAGCTGAGCTTTCTGAACTTCTCTTGGTTCTGAGTGCTGCCTGAATCATTGTTATTATCTTATTTCAGCAATAAATACTATTTCTTACTGAAATAAACTGCTACGTTTAATTTGTTGAAAGTTTTTCTTTTAACAAAGGTTAAAACAACTATTCATAGTATAAACTCAGAAATAGGACTAAGACTTGGAATAAAAGGACTGATCTTAGTGAGAAAAGTTAAGTTTAAATAAGTGTAATAAAGTAATCTACAATATTATATGTAAGTTATTCATCAGATATATTAATTTCACAGCATATAAATTAAGAAATAAAATCCTCCAGAAATTGGAAATAAAATTCAAATCATGTTTCTAACAATCAGAAACCAGAAAAGTGGATAAAGATAAAAAGGAAGGGAAAATATGCTACATTCCTCATCAAATCGTGGTAGTAAAAATATGTACATTAAATATTTTACTTCAAAACTTTCAGTTTTCTTGTTAAGGTTTTTGTTTTGTTTCTGTCATTTTATTTATAGTCTTTTACTCTGTTGGCTAGGGTGTTGATTTTATTTGTCCCAGTGCGTGAGAAAGGACACATCTGGTAAAATAAAAAAGAAAATCATGTACATCACATTTTATTATCTAAGGAGAATCCTGACCTTTTCTCCCTCTCCTCATTTTGGCAACAGCACATTTATTTGAAAGGTTTCACGACTTCCATCCACACCAGGGTCAGATTATCTATTAAGGTTTATGTATTCATGTAGACAACATCAGACAGATACATTCCAGGTATCGGACAGAAAGTACAATCTTGATCTTATTTTCATCTAATATTCATAAACTGTTCCAGTGAGAGACACTGTGCTAGGAGATAACTGTTTAGAGAACATGCAGTTCATTCTTTACGTAAGAACTCTAATTGATAACTCTGAATTAAGCAGACTTCTGAGGGTGCATACAGGTTATCGCATGTGGTACCTACAGAAATAATTCTACTGAACTAAACTTTGATATAATGCCATCAGCTTATATTGAAAGAAGCCATTAAAAACAGCTATGAAACTCATCATTGGTTATAAAGTGGGTGTTAATAAAACTGAGTAAATGATTTTGCTTTGTACAAGTCCTTAGGAATACTATCAAGATACAGATAGTGTCTTAATATTTGATAATAATATTATATATGATTAATAGAACTAAGATGTTATAGTTATAAGTACAATCTATTAAGTATAAAAATCTATCATAATAAATATATCACATTATATATAACAAATATAAGTATGTACTATATAATAAAATTATGTAAAATATATAATCTATCATATTGTTAAATGTAATGGTTAATGTTATTAATTCAAAGCTACATTTATTTCTGTAGAGAAAATTGATTCTTATGATATAGAAATTGGGAATTATGGAACTATCTCATGTTCCTTTTGTCATTACTGGTAGATAGCTTAGAACCAAGATGATTTATAAAAATCATATGTAACATGATCCAAATTCACACTGTAGCAACTTTCTATACATCTGAATAGCTTTGAATTGATTAGAATGAAAGCAACATTTCACTGTTAAAAGAGAGTAATGTTTTTAGCATTATTTCAATCTATTAACAAATGCAGGGACATTCTTACTTCTAAAGTCTTCTTCATCCTCTAGGGTATCCATTATGCTTTCTAATGTTTCATTATTTTCAAGTGAATCCCGAAAACATTTATTCCTCAGGTTGCCCATGAACAGCTGCAGTCCAATGAGAGCAAACACGCTCAGACAGAACACAGTCAGGATCATGACGTCAGAAAGCTTCTTCACTGACTGGATCAAAGCCCCCACAATGGTCTTCAGGCCTGAAAATGGGAGAAAAATGTGTTTATAACTCATAAACCCTCTGAATAGAAACAGAAAA
>CAUYLG010054801.1:65000-120526 GCA_963573385.1 Cacajao melanocephalus
AAGCCTCTTGCAAGGATTTTTACAAGTGATTCAAAAGTATATATTCCAGTAAAAGTGTACCTAAACACAAAATTCCATTGAGATACTGGATGTGAAAAGAATACAACTACCATGTAAATCTTTATAATTTATTTTCTTTAATTAACCAATGAAAGATATCTGTGGCAGATGGCTGTTGGTTTGTGGACACACCATATTAAACTACAATAGATCTATCGAAAATAGTAAAATGTCAACATCAGAAATACCCCCAGAAAGAAGAGGTACTTGAAATATCTAAGAATATAGGTATCAAATCTGCCTAAAAAATTCCTACATTGCTCCTATCAAAAATACACCAAAACAATTATTTAAAAATACACTCACATAATTATAAAAAATACAACCCAAGAATAAGATATATGTAACACGTTTAAGAACAGGATGGAGCAGCTGACAAGTTCATTCTTCTAGAAAATACTGTAGCATCTAATTTTTCTAATCTAGGAGGTTAATACCATATAGGAGAAAAAGAACGAAAGAAAAGCAAGTATATAACATTGGAAGACAAAGATTCTCCATCTTTATAAATGCAGTAACTTCCCAGCAGGAAAAGGAAAGGATGAAATGATAATATCAAAACTATATTAAAATGTACTTATACCCACTTACTCGACATTTTTGGTCCACTCCGGTGGGTTATACAAGGTCATAAATATGCAGTTTGTCAGAATAGTGCACATGATGAGCATGCTGAATAAGGTAGCTTAGAATCAAGGAACATAAGAGACAAGAGTGGGAACTTGAAATATCTGAGGATGACCCTTGTTGAAATGCTTACAACTTTTTCTTAGAAAACAATTATAAATGAGCTTGTAGACTATTTTGTCTCTTTGAACAAGAAAGTAATAAATGAAAGTAACATATCCTAAAATCTTCATATTGCTACTCTCCCAGTCTTCTCTGAGACCCATGACAAATTATATTAATAATTTTGAAATAAATAAACTAAAACCAGAGTCTTTCAAGGTGCAAAAGACCTTACGTCTATATTTCAATAAAATAGCAAAATTTACACCTTAAAGTACTACTGGATGTAATCATTTTGAAAAGGATATGAGTGTACTAAAATCTTAATAGATATTCTTCTTAGAGGACTGAAAGGAGAAAGCATGTATAAAGCAGGTGCGGCATTGAAACGGAAGATTGTTTTCCCTTTGTTCAATACTATGAAAGTCTGCAGGAGAAAAAAGAAAACAGGATTAAATTGAGAATCCAAAATATCAATTTTTCCCAACAATATCAGCAGTTTACCTTTCTACATGGTAGTGTTATATTGAAGAAACACTGCCATCATACTCAAGCAACGTGGTTCCAATGTCATCAACGTATCTATCAATGTCACCTTGGCCAATGAACTCCAAGTCCATTTCTTCACAGTAAATTTAAAAATTGAGCTATTTGTTAGCATGCGTTGCTTAGAGCTTTCAGAATACTGTGTTTTATATTTTTCACTTTCTTTCAACGGTAACAATAACTGTGGCTATTGAAGTTAGTTTAAAGCACAATTTCTTTCCCTTCCATTACATCAAATTTTAAGAAAGCCAAATAGAAACTAGCTATCTCTGAGTTTTCATCATAAAACCTTGAGAATTTTAATACTTGCTGGCAATTTCCATGGTTAGCAGCACGTGTTCCAAAATATGAGTTCTTTCAAATAATGTTTTCATAAGTTTAAGGAATGTCAGAGTTGGAAGAATCCTTCCAATCACTCAATTCAATTTCTTTATTTTAGTTGTACTACTAATATTAACTTTAAAAAAGGGACTTAAAGGGCTTCCTTGGTTACTAACTATGGTAATTTAAAAAATGTTATGAATTGAACCAAATATTCTTAAAATATGTTATTGTAGCCATTGCATAACATGTCCTTTTCCATAGTTTTAGTATTCAGTTAAGAAATAAAAACAAACAGCAATAACAACAAAATATTAAAACAACTTAAAGCATTGGCTTAGAATCAGAAAGACAAAGTTCAAAGCCCTGTCTCATTTTTCTGCAGATGGCAGGAAGATGACTCATGTTACCTGAGGGACACTGATTTTCTAAGTCTTATATAGCATTATCAGTGGGTTTCTGGCTATAAGCATTTCTCACTGTATACGGGAGGTAAGCTTGTGGGTCAGGCTTTTTGTTTGTATGTGGCAGCGTTCCCTCAAGAAAACAAACCAGGGTCCATTATTTTCAGGTGTCCTTTTATTTTCCTGTTCCCTTTCACTATATCAGATCTATCTAAATATAGTTTAACATAAAATTCACTTTTACATAGAAAATTATTTTAAAATTAATACCTAGTCTTCAAATACAACCCCTTTTGTCTTAAATCTCAGTACATTGTACTTTTAAAAAAATATTCATCCATTCTTTCTGTAATTGTGTTGATATGCTTTGGCTCTGTCCAAATCTCATTTGTCCCCGCCCAATCTCATTTTGAATTATAATCCCCACGTGTCAGGGGAGGGACCTGGTGGGAAATGATTGGTCATGGGGGCGGTTTCTCCCATGCTATTCTCTTGATAGTGAGTTCTCATGAGATCTGAAGGGTTTAAAACTGTGGCACTTTCCTCCACTTTTTCTCTATCCTGTGCCACATAAGATGTGCCTCGCTTCCCTTTCTCCTTCAACCATAATGGTGAGTTTCCTGAGTTCTTCCCTGCCATTCAGATCTGTGAGTACATTCAATCTTCTTTAGAAATTGCCCAGTCTCAGGTAGGTCTTTATAGCAGTGTAAAAATGGATGAATACATGTGTGGTGAGAAACTATAACAGGCAATGAAAAGGAGTTTGAACAAAAATAACGCATGAGTTTTTTACTCAAGGAACTTCCTAGAAAAAAGAAAAGAACAAAGTAAGTCTAATATAAGGCAAGATGTGATAGATATCATACAGAAAAATACAAATGGAGAAGAATGAGACTGAAGAGGGAACAGGGTCACATGACTGTCAAAATTATCAGGGAGACTTTTTGAACCAGAGGTCATCTGAGCTAACACGAAAAATCGGAGCACACTACATAGTCTTGGCAAGATTAAGTTACCTTGCACTTGAAATTTTAACAAAAAAAAATTAGCCTGGTATTTTAAAATTTAAATTAGCACTTTCCATTTGCATTAAAAACTTTGAAGGAATTTTTGGGTCTACATACATATGAGAGTTAATTATTAGCAGGAAAAAATAGGTATAACTATAAAATATGGCAGATAACTGTGTCATGTCCAAAAAAGTTATGCTAAACAATTATACTAATTTATACTGTGTTATACTAAAAATTATACTAAACAATTTCAATACCAAAACCAGTTTCAATGAAATGTTAGAAAAAATATGTATTATGAGTATCCTATATATATATTTAATTTAACATTCTGGTTATGATCATGGTTATTCATTAAATTTTACTAATCTCAATTTAAGATAGTTTTTGTTCAGAAGGAAGCCAACAGAAACAGACTGCTGAAGTCAAAATAAACTCACCTTTTTGTCTGCATAGTAGGGGTCCAGGTCCTCCAGGGGCTCTGACACCAGGCTGGGAGGAATGTCCCCATAGATGAAGGGCAGCTGTTTTCCAGCTTCCAAGTCGCTGCTTGGCTTTGGGCCTTCTTCATCATCATCTTTCTTTTCTGCTTTGGGTTCCTTTGATTTTCCTTCAGCAATGCGTTGTTCAATGAGGGCAAGAGATTGTTTTGTGAAGTAGACAAAGCTCTGAGGTCCTGGGGGAGGCAACATTGCCATCTTTTCATCCTGTATATTTTATTTCCTCTTTAGCTCCTCACATAAGAGGCCTGGATGGAAACAAAGAAATAAAGACTTAAATATTTACCTGCCAAGAAAGGCATATTAAAAATAATAATAATAAACATAAACAGATTTTTAGTTTCAACGATGAAAGGTAACATGTTCATAGAATCATCAACTTGTTAAGGGACTACTATGTGTCAGGCAATGGGTGGGACTTATCTTCCGTGCCTTCTAACCATCTTTATACTCAGAAATTTGAAGTTTACACTACACAGCTTCAAAGTTAAAAAAAAAAATGACAATTTCCTGAATAAATTTTCCTATATTCCCTTTCTTTTCATCTATATTTACCTTTGGTGCACTTCAACTTAACTTTCTTCTTCTTTTTACTATACTTTAAGTTCTGAGGTATAGGTGCAGAATGTGCAGGTTTGTTACATAGGTATATACGTGCCATGGTGGTTTGCTGCATCCATCATCCAGTCATCTACATTAGGTATTTCTCCTAATGCTATCCCTTTCCTAGCCGCCGACCTCCTGCTATCCCTCCCCTAGCTCCCCTCCACCCCCGCCACCACCCCACAGGGGAACAATGAGAACTTTCCTTTTTTAAAAGTCTTTACAATAATGCTTTTGGTAGCACCATTCTCCAGCCTGATGCTCCTTTATCAACTAAACTAATGTAATATTCTAAATCCTTTGCTGTCATTTCAACAATGTTCATAGCATCTTCATCAGGAGACGATTCCATCTAAAGAAACCACTTTCTTTGCTTATCAATCAGAAGCAACACCTCATCCATTCAAGTTACCGCTAGATTGTAGCAATTCAGTAGAAATTTTAGGCTCCACTTCTAATTATAATTCTCTTGCTATTTCCACCACATCTGCAGTTATTTTTATCACTGAAGTCTTAAACCCCTCATAGTCATCCATAGGAGTTGGAATCAACTTACTCCAATTTCTTGTTAATGTTTATATCTTGCCCTCCTCCCACAAATCATTAATGTCCTTAATAACATCTAGAATGGTGAATCCTTTCCAGATTTTCAATTTACTTTGCCCAAACCCATCAGAGGAATCACTATCTATGGCATCTCTAGTCTTATAAAATGTATTTATTAAAAATAAGACTTAAAAGTTGAAATTACTTCTTCGCCCATAGGCTACAGAATGAATGTCATTAGCAGGCATGAAAATAACATTAATGCCCTGTACATCTCCTTTAGAGCTCTTGAATGACCAGGCACATTGTCAATGGGCAGTGATATTTTGAAAGGAATTTTTTTTTCTGCCCTGTAGGTATCAACAGTGGGCCTGAAATATTTAGCAAACCATGCTGTAAGCAGATGTGCTGTCATCCAGGCTTTGTTTTTCAATTTATGGAGCACAGGCAGAGTAGATTTAGTACAATTCTTGAGACCTAAGATTTTCTGAACGATAAATAAGCCTTTGCTTCAACTTAAAGGCACCAGCTGCATCACTCCCTAACAAGAGAATCAGCCTGTTCTTTGAAGTTTTGAAGCCCGGCATTGACTTCTTTCTACCTATAATATCTTATTCTAGTAGAAGCCTGTTAGACGTACATCTGATTAACTTGCTGCATCTTCTCCATCGGCACTTGCTGTTTCACTTTGTACTTTTATGTTATTGCAATGGCTTCTTTCCTTCAACTTCATGGACTACCCTCTGCTAGCTTCGAACTTTTTTTTCAGCTTCTTCACCTCTCAGCCTTCATACAATGGAAGAGTTAGGGCCTTGCTCTGGATTAGGCTTGGGCTTAAGGAAATGTTGTGGCTGGTTTGATCTTCTGTCTAAATCACTAAAACTTTCTCCATATTTGCAATAAATCTGTTTTCTTTTCTTATCATTCGTGTGTTCACTGGAGTAGCACCTTTGATTTTCTTTAAGAACTTTTCCTTTGCATTCACACTTGGCTAAGTATTTAGTGCAAGAGGCCTAGCTTTCGGCCTATTATGGCTTTCAACATTCCCTCCTCACTAAGCTTAATCATTTCTGCTTCTGATGTAAAGTGAGAAATGCATAATTCTTCTTTTACTTGAATATTAGAGGTAGGAATGAGTTATTAATTGGCTTAATTTTAATATTGTTGTGTGTCAGGGAACAAAGAAGCCTGAGAGGAAAGGGAGAGAGATAGGGATGCTAAAACAGAACACACCACATTTAATGATTGTTCACCGTCTTATATGGAAGTGGTTCATAGCACCCAGAAAAAATTACCATAGGAACAACAAAGATCACTGATCGTAGATCACCATAACAAATATAGTAATAATGAATAATGGCAATTACAAAGTTTGTAATATTGTGAGAATTACCAGTGTGACACAGATGCATGAAGTGAGCACATGCTGCTGAAAAAATTATTCTGACAGACTTGCTCAATGCAGGGTTGCCACAAACCTTCAAGCTGTAAAAAGTGCAGTGTCTTGAAGTGCAATAAAGCAAAGCCCCATAAAATAAAGTATGTCTGCATTTTGATGGAAATCAAAGTTAGGATAAAGTTTTTTTGGTTGGTTGTTTGCGATGGAGTTTGCTCTGTCGCCCAGGCTGGAGTGCAGTGGCGCAATCTCAGCTCACTGCAACCTCCACCTCCTGGGTTCAACCGATTCTTCTGCTTCAGCCTCTTGAGTAGCTGCGATTACAGGCACCTGCCACCATGCCCAGTTAGTTTTTGTATTTTTTAGTAGAGATGCGGTTTCACCGTGTTGGCTGGCCTGGTCTCGAACTCCTGACCTTGTGATCCACCAGCCTCAGCCTCCCAAAGTGCTGGGATTACAGTAGTGAGCCACCACACCCTTCCAGGATAAAGTTTTTTCAAGAATGTAGTGAAAAATAAGGGATATTGCATGTGCACATTCAAAAACAGGATGATTCTGAAAGGTAAAGAGTAAATTACGACTTGGATATTCCACTACTAGGTACAGACTCAAGGGAATTTAAAACATGTGTCCACACAAGAATGTTTACATGAATGTTCAGCAGCATTATTCATAATAGCCAAAAAGTAAAAACAACCTAACAACTCACCAATGAATAAATGGATTAAAAAATGTGGGATATCCATATACTGAATTTGATTTTAGCAATAAAAACAAATGAAGTATGGGTACATGTTACAACGTGGATGTGATGAGAACCCTGTGAAGAAACACAGAGCCAAAGGACACATATTATGTGATTCCATCTTATGAAATGTCCAGAAGAGGCAAATTTTGTTTCTGGGGAGAAACAAAATGTATTTTTTGTCAGAGGCGGGTTTAGGATGTGACTATTGATGGTTATGTGGTTAATGGTTAAAGAGTACGGGGCTTCTTTTTGGGTGATAAAAGTATTCTAAAATTACGTAATGATGATGGTTGCATACCTTTGTGAATATACTAAAAACCACTGAATTGTACATTTTAAAATGGTGATTTTTATGGTGTGTAAATTATACCTCAATAAAACTGCTATAAATATACATTAAAAACTGTCCTCAGAATAGAAAGAGATTTAGTAACATGGAAACAAATCAATGAATCATATCAAAGCAGTTGCCTCTTGTGCTTTGGGGATTCCTCAACACTTTCGGAAATCATAAAGGTGAGAGAAGGGGATATCTTGCCTCACTAGACTTTCAATGTAGACATGCCAGGTCACTTGAAGAAAAGTTGGCTCGAATAACTGGTGTTTTTATATATTCTACATTCAACTGGAGGGTACCACCTTTTTCAAGAATTATTTGACAGAAATCTAGGTAAACAGATGTGTCCATTACCAGTTCGACTCTTCCAATATTCCTATTTTCCTCTCTCTGTGTCTCCCTCACTACCCACTATGCACATGCTCAACACAGCTCCAGAAAGACGAAAGTATATGCAAACAACAGGCAAAGAGTAGTCAATGCTAGTGGGTACCATGCATGGGCAATATTTCCCGGATCAAGCTAAATTAAAGGAGAACACTAAGCACCTGCTTAACATCATGGTCTTTGAAATGTAAGTTAAAGAGACCTTGATCAGATTTCATTGTCATCCTCTTGTTTGGAGAGGTGAAACTTCCTTTCATTTTACTGGTTGTATTTGAAGAGGAGCAGCTTCAGTTACATCTTAGTTTATTTGGAAGTTATTGTACAAGGCTAGTGGGGTGGAAAGATGATAGGCTGACAGGGTTACAGAGAGCAACATAAGTAAAGATGGAGCCGCCCACTTTGCCAACAGACACAAAGAAGATGCAATGATGGGGCACGACCTACATGTGACTACAACTCCTTTCCTCTTCCCTTCCGCTTCTGGATAAACAGGTCACATGAGCATTTATCAGTCAGACATTTAGTTTAAGATTTGAGATTTCTAGTGGAGAAAACATTAAATGAAAAAATAAATCTCAAAAATTCTAATAAAAATGAAGACAAATACTTATATGAGAGTAGAGAGGACTTGTAAAGCACTACAACAAATGCACAATCTATAAAGAAAATGAATGCTAGATTTAATCTCATAACAATAAAGGTTTTTAAAAGTGGAAGACATCCACAAAATTAAAAAGAATACAGTACAAATGACAGATGGAGTGCTTTTGCTTTAATGAAAGAGATATTTAAATAATAGATCCCTTAATATAAAATTTAGTAAAGAACATAATCACCTAAAAATACAAATGATTAATAAACACTTGTAACCATGTCAAACCTCACTAGTAATAAAATTAAAAAAATACTAAAATAAACACGGGAAACCAAATTTGGCCTATTACAGTAATAAAGATTTTAACCAAAGTAATAGTAACATTAGGATATAGGGGAAATCACTGTCTCCTGTCTGGATGACAGTAATAAATAACACGTATAAACTTTTTGAGGGTAATTTTGTAATACCTCTTAAAGGCCTTGAACATCTGAATTCATTTTTATTGCCAAATAATTTTCATTCTAGGAATTTATCCAAAGACAGTAATCTCAGGTGTCCCCCAACATGCATAATATTTACTACAATGTTTTTATAATATTGAAAAATTATAATCTATCTTAAAGCCTAATAATAAGGGTTACACTAAATGAAGAAATGAGCATATAATGAAATACTGAGCAGCTTTGAAAGAGAGCTTTCAAAGACTATTTAATGAATGAATTATAAAAATATTATAATGGATAATTAGTGGAATGCATGTTATATACACAGATAGATGTAAATTAATACTAATTTTTAAAATATTCAATTGAAATTAAATACACAATGCATTTAACGAAGGTTATCCCTAGTTAAGAGGTTATGGATTATTTTTATGAATTTCTTTATACTTTACTTTTCAAATTTGTACAATGAAAATATCATGTTTTTCTATCCAAAAGAAATAAAATATACTTTGAAAAAAAGCACTTAAAATTATTTGACCTAATTTTATACAGTTAATGAAATCAATCAATATTTATTCTTGTCATGTTTAATTTACAATTTAAAAAAATATATTACCACATTTCCACTTTTTATTAACACTACTATGATTGTATCTTCTTTAGAATGAAATCCCAATAAAGACCGTACTTTTGTTTTCTCACTCCTATCTTACCTACTCACCATTAATCTCATATTAGAGAACACTTAGGCAACTACTAAAAATAAAAAATAAATCTGTTATTCTCATATCTAAGATTTACTACAGTTAAAATAGATATGGAAACATTTATTCTGAACTCTTCTCTTATTTTCTATGTATGCATATACACATATATAGATCTGCCTTATCGATGTTTATCAATCTATATATCTATGTCTGCCCAAATATCATATCATCTATTTGTCTATCCAGCCTCTATCTTTTCTTCACACATCTTTCTAGACAAAGCAATGTCAGCTCCCAGTTCATGACAATGGTTTTATCCTATGTGTTTATCACACTCTCTGGCCTTCACATTTTCATTGCAGTAAAAACAAAAATGTACAGAAGGGAAAAGTTTAATAATATCACTAAAATCCAGAGGCAGACACAAAAAAGTTTTCGGAAATCTGAAGAAATAAGATTACCCTAGTGAGGAGATCAAAGCAGAAGCTACAGTCTAGAACACTCATCGGAGAATGTTAGAATTTCTTTCTATCAGAGAAGTCACAGAATTCTATGGCAAATATGGGATGTAGATCAGAAAACAAGTTGATTAATCCATGGATTATTTATTCAACAATGTTGCAGAAAACATTTTCCCACTTCCGTCTCTATATTAAATGTGTACCAGAGTGGTATACCTCCAAGCTATCACCAAAAGGATAATATCTGAATTAATTGAGGTAGAATACCTAGGGTATCCACGTAAATTTTAGCTAGAATCAGGGTGGAGTCGAGGGAAAGGTGACTCTCCTGCCTGCTCCTCACTCATACATCCTAAAATGTAGCCTGCCTATCAACATACCATACATGTATGTACACAGACCTGTCAGTCAACCCTTTCTTTCAAGAGAGGATTTGTCTGGGAAACAGACCTATATAAAGGCAGAAGCAAACCTGGCCAAGAGCACTCTGCCCTGTCTTCCATAAATATTAATAGATAATCAATAATAAATTGGTAATGAAGATCTACCAAACATAAAATTGAAGGACTAAGATGAATAGACCAAACTTTTTAACTTAAAAAAAAAAAAAAGCAAACATTAGGGGATATTGAGAAGCTAAAGTTAGTATTCCTAGAGAAATTTGAGGTAGAACAAAAAAAAATACTTCTTAAGCACATAGAATACAAGACTATTTCACAAATAATGTGAATAAAAGAAAAGAGAATTTGTTTCTTCAGAAAGTATAAACAGCCATATTGTCCAAATAGGAATCAATTCAAAATATGGCATGAATTTGAACAACTGCTAGAATTGAAGCTGAGACTTGAGCTTGATGTGTTCTTCAAGTAGGAGAGGTTGAATGAGAGGCTTACATTCCTCCTCTAGATCAAACCATGTTACTTGTTTTAAAATGAAAAATACTTACATAATTATGATATTGTTAAATTGTATCAGTTAATCATTTTACAAATGTGCCAATTACCAAAGCATATATAAAATGTAAGTACAATTATAGAACTTTATCTTCACAAAGACATGATATACACATGTATGTGTTAAATATTATCAATGTAAAAGTAATGGAATAGCTTATAAAAATTGAGAGGAAAGGGGAATTAGAGGTGAAGGAAAAGGTGGAGAGCTGACCGTTATCTTACACTGAAGGCAGTCAGTACATCCTGGCTAAATTTCAAGTAACAAGAAATAGAGGTTCAGACATATTTTATTTAAAGGTATAAATCCAACCAATATAATTTCTTAGAAATAAAAACATAACTGCTTGGAATTTGGGATAGGAACAGGAAGAGAAAAGTTTGTATAAATAAATTCCTTATTTTCAAATTAGAAATTTAGAAAATATTACATGAGTTGATGATATAAAAATGAGACATAAGCATATTATTTAGAGATAAAAAGGAAGATATCAGAAAAAACTCTTTTTTAAAAAAAGCAGGAAGTGATTATTTCCTAGAGAATGGATACCCGGATAAAGTAAAAATGGTTTGAATTAGTTATCATGTGTATCTATTAATTTTATGATAGTTATTATTATGATAAAAAAGCTGTAACAAACCAACAAACAGCTGCTTAAGTAGAAACTGTTCTGTTACCTTCATTGGGCTTGCAAAATATGGACTGGCTCTACACCTCTCAAACAACCTATACTTAGGCATATTATTTTGATCTCTTTGCGGTCAATTTGATCAAAATTGGAGACAATTTTCAATTTATTAATATTTCCACTTCAAGGTACCATCTGACACACTGCAAACACTCAAAGGGTAAATACTGTGTCTTCTACTTTTTCTGCTTAGATAAATACTGAAAACTTCATTGGGTGCTACCTATGGCTGGCTTACTGAATGCATGGTTTTCAACAATATCAACCTTCCTATTATCTGACACCAATTCTTCTATAGTGAGTTTTGAGATATGGGCATTACATGATAATACCAATAACTCATAACACAAAATTAATGTCTTATTCTCTGATATTTTCCTAAATACTACTGTTTTAAAAGCTCTTTCAGTTATGTTAGCTAATACTAAAAATGCGACTGTATCATTTGTCCCTATAGTTGTCAAGAGTGTATATATCAGAATGAAGGTATACTCCACAGGACCCCTTCCTTACACCTTATACAACAATTAACTCCAAAGGGATTAAACACCATGAAAACCCTAGAAGAAAACCTAGGCAAAACCATTCTGGACATAGGCACAGGCAAGGACTTCATGACCTAAAACACCAAAAGCAATAGCAACAGAAGCCAAAATAGACAAATGGGACCTAATTAAACTTAAGAGCTTCTGCACAGCAAAAGAAACAATCATGAGAGTAAACCGGCAACCAACAGAATGGGAAAAAAGTTTTGCAATCTACCCATTAGACAAAGGACTAATATCCAGAATCTACAAAGAACTAAAACAGATTTACAGGAAAAAAACAAACAAACCCATTCAAAAGTGGGTGAAGGATATGAACAGACACTTTTCAAAAGACAAATATGTGGCCAACAAACATGAAAAAATGCTCATCATCACTGGTCATTAGAGTAATGCAAATCAAAACTACATTGAGATACCATCTCACGCCAGTTAGAATGGCAATCATTAAAAAATCTGGAGACAACAGATGCTGGGGAGGATGTGGAGAAAAAGGAGCACTTTTACACTGCTTGGTGGGAGTGTAAATTAGTTCAACCATTGTGGAAGACAGTGGCGATTCCTCAAGGGTCTAGAAACAGAAATCCCATTTGACCCAGCAATCCCATTACTGGGTATATACCCAAAGGATCATAAGTCATTATATCATAAAGACACATGCACACATATGTTCATTGCAGCACTGTCTATGATAGCAAAGACCTGGAACCAACCCAAATGCTCATCAGTGATAGACTGGACCAAAAAAATGTAGCACATATACACCATTGAATACTATGCAGCCATAAAAAGCAATGAGATCGTGTCCTTTGCAGAGACATGGATGAACCTGGAAACCATCATTCTCAGCAAACTGACGCAAGAACAGAAAACCAAATATTCCATGTTTTCACTCATAGGCAGGTGAAGAACAATGAGAACACTTGGGGACAGGGATGGGAATAACACTCATAGAGCTTGGTTGGTGAGTGGAGGGGAGGGGAGGAGGGCCAGGGGTGGGGGGAGCGGGGAGGAGGGGGAGGGATAACACCAGGAGAAATGCCTGACGTAGGTGATGGTTGCTGGGGGGATGGAGACAGCAAACCACCATGGCATGTATGTACCTACGCAACAATCCTGCGGGATGCAGGACGTGCACACGTACACCAGAGCCCAAATATAATTTTAAAAAATCATCTTGTGAACTTAAAAAAAAATACGGATGCCAGAGTTTATCTAAGTAATGCTGAAATAAAATTTTAGGAAAAAGCATAGGCATGTCTACTTTTTAAAAGCATAAAATATTAATGCGAACCTTCCATTAGAAATCACTTTTAAAGCAACAAGTGTGTTAAATAAAAATCAGATGAGTACACATAAATTAATGACCAGGTTTTATTATTCAAAAAGAGAGAAAAAACAATTTAAAAAGTAGAAAAGTTTCTGGATTTTGTTTTTTCCATGACAATGAATGTAAAATATACAACTTTAAAGTTATTCATTTTAAAATTGGAAAGGATGAACATAAATTCCATTCAATGGGCTGGGCATAATGGCTCCTGCCTGTAATTGCAACATTTTGGGAGACTAAGAACAGTGGATCAATTGAGGCCAGGAGTTCAAGAACAGTATGGGCAACAAGGTGAAACCCTGTCTCTACAAAATATACAAAAATTAGCTGGGCATCGTGGTGTGCGCCTGTAGTCCCAGCTGCTCGCTGGTAGCTAAGGTGGGAGTATTGCCTGAGCTTGGGGAGGTTGAGACTACAGGGAATCATGATAGCATCACTGCACTTCCAGCCTGGATGACAGAGTGAGACCTTGCCATAAATAAACAAATAAGTAAATAAAATAAAAACAAAACACATTTTGAACTCCAAATATCTATTATGTTAGTTAAAGAAAGAAGAATTGGAATGAGGTGAAAAACTGAATGAAGAAAAAAATAAAGATTGAAGGAGAGAAGGAAGATAATAAACCAAAAAGGGAAAGAGAAAAAAGATGAAGGTATAATGAAAATACCTTTGATCCTTTAGCATACTTCCAAGTATAAGCAAAAATGTTCTTCAATGTTTTAATTTTTACTTTTAATTCTCAACATTTTAAGCATCATTCATGTCACTTATATTACTTCATTCCTATTACAGCCTGGCAGAATCTTTTTTTGTTTTGTTTTGTATCTCTTATTTTCTCCAGGTTCTTTTGAGGGACGCAAGGCTTCTCCTCAAAGTGTTGCCCATACTCACTGATCCTGCAAACTTGTCAGCTCTAACGCATCCTCAGACAATCTGTTGTTAAGCAAGAAGAAGGAAGAACTCTTGATGCTGTAAAATAATCAAGAGTTACATTAGGTCTTTCCCAGAATTTATTTTAAAACACTGATCTTCCAACTTTTAGGAATGTATAACAACATTCGAAAAGAAAGGATAAAGATACTAAAAGAAATACATTTATTTTATCAGCCTAAGAACTAAAAGTTTGTATTACTTTATGAAACACTACTTAGAAATATATGCACTTTTTAAAAAATAAAATTTCATTTTATATGAGTTTCTATAGCCTTTTCCTTTTTATTAGACTTTAATTTCTGGGGTACATGTGCAGAACGTGCAGGTTTGTTACATTGGTATATATGTGCCATGGTGGTTTGTTGCACCCATCAACCTGTCATCTACATTAGGTATTTCTCCTAATGCTATCTCTCCCCCTGCCCCTCACCCCCTGACAGGCCCTGGTGTGTGATGTTCCCCTTCCTGTGTCCATGTGTTCTCATTGTTCAATACCCACTTATGAGCAAGAACATGTAGTGTTTGGTTTTCTGTTCTTGGGTTAGTTTGCTGAGAATGATGGTTTCCCACTTTATCCATGCCCCTGCAAAGGACATGAACTCATCCTTTTTTATGGCTGCATAGTATTCCATAGTGTATATGTGCCACATTTAATTTGGAGTTTTTGTAAAGTCTTTAATATATAGCTCAATTTCCATTTTATCCAATGTAAAATGAATAAAATCCTTCAGCAACTGTTATAGATCATGAAGTGTACTTCTATTAAATACAGAATAATTCACAGGTCAATAATCATCTTGGCCTTCCCTGTTACAATTTGTGCTCCACATTTTAGAGCTGTTGACCCTGTGGAGATGATGCAACCTTTCTGAGCCTAAGATTCCTAGTTTAAAAAATGGAGTTAATAATCATGCTCCTCCGAAGAGTGGTTTAGATTGCGATGGTTAAGTGTGCACAAAGTGCTTAACAGAAAGAGTTTGCACACAATGAACATGTATACATGGAGCTCATAAGATTATTAACTTGCCTCATCCTTCCATTTTAATTCCTTGCTATAGTTAATTTTATAATGCTTCCATGATTAAAATACATTAATTACATTAAATTAGGATATTTCTATTTATAAGAATGTATAAGCCTTTAAACATGAAGCATTTCATATATGCATGTAATATTAAACAGAGATTTAGTTTAGTGTTGTGAGTCAAGGAGAAGTCCTGGAGCTAGAAAGCCTGGGTTTTGAATATTGGATCTACCACTTACTAGCCAAGTGATCTTAGACAACTCAGTTAAGCAACTTTTCTGAGTCTAATAATGTTGTGGCATTTAGGACATTAGTTATTTTGTAAAATGTAATTTTAAATAATACAAAAGCTCCTAGAATGAATGTTGGGCTCAAAGGCTTGGGTTGCTGCTAAATTTCCTTTATTAAGAAAATTCCCACCATTTCATCTTTGTTTTGAACTTTATATGAAGACTTGCCAAATATTTTTTAATTAGACAAAGTTATATGGCTCAAAATCTATCGCTAAGACTTTTTTCTTTTTTTATTCACTGAATATTGCTGAACAGGGTCAAAAGGAAATGAATTTCAACACTTGGTTTATCTTCTGAGAAACATTTAAATATCATTAATGTAGTCTCTGAACAGAATACAAGAATGATCCCTTCCTTCAAGCAAGGAAATATTACAGTCTCTCCAGAGTTTTAGAGACTCTGTGTGCCTGGTACGGCTCTGAACATACTGTTTGGAAAACGGTATTCTTGGAGTCAAATGTTGGAGGAAGACATCAGGAAAATTATTTGGGGGACTTCTTTCATCTCCAAGGTTCTATGAAAACCCCTCTTATAGAGAAAATCTATAGGATGAGATGGGAAGTTGGCTTCCCTAGGTGTTCACAGTAAAAGCTGTGAATCCCCTAAAAAAATCACTGAAGTAAACACCAACACTAATTTTTACCTAATAACTAAAAGGAAAAAAATGTTAGTTGTGCCCATTATCTTAGACTGGAAAAGGTCTCAGTGGCCTCTATTACCTTCTTGGCCACATAACAGGTACTAAATACTCTGAACTACAGTTCCCAAATGATTTATTAGTGTCAGAGTGCCAACTCTATTGTGGCTCAGGTAGAGCATGTATGTATTATGTCCATATAATTTTGTAATATGTTGTACTTTTGCAATAATTAATGTTTATCTTATATATGAAAGCTACATTTAAAAACAGAATTATTCTCTTAAAAATATCTCTCAGATAATTCCTTTAAGCAGTATGTTTCCTTTGATAACTTTCGACATTTCTTGTAGAAAGAAAGTAATGTTTAATTTATTGTTTCTTTAATCTTGATTAGAGGGACTAAGATATATTTTATTTCAAGGAGCAGAATAGCTACATGCCCATAACTGTATAATAATTTCTGGTTCCATTTTGCATTCCACTGCTGAGCCTCTTACCTGTAAATAACTTAAATTCTATTTCAATAAAATTACAAAAATTAGCCAAGCATGGTGGTGAGCACCTGCAATCCCAGCTACTCAGGAGGCGGAGGCAGGAGGATTACTTGAACCTGGGAGGCGGAGGTTGCAGTGAGCCAAGATTGTACCACTGCACTTCAGCCTGGGCCGCAGAGTGGGACTCCCTCTCAAAAAAATAAAAAGTTTAAAAAAAAGATGAAATTAAAATTGGTCCAATTAATTTTGAAGATCTGCCAAAACCTGAATGAGATTGAGTCAGATATAAATTATTTAAGACAGTGGACAATTGTAAATAAAAAATAAACTTTAATTGATGCTAACTGTTGTCAAATGAAACAGTGCTTTGAAAATGTCACTTCTCTAGAAGCAGATAGTGATTTTTTTCCTGCAGGTAAACTTTTGACTGAAGTGCCATTAATTTTTAAAACATTCTCAAGGTACCATAGAATCAGAAACTGAGAACCTAAAAAGTATCTTTAAATCATAGTTAACATCAATAACGATAACTCACATTGATAATGTGTACCATTGATATTACGTGATGAGAATGGCATTTTACATATGTGATCGTCCTTCCCAAAACCTATAAACTTAATCTAATCATGAGAAAAATATCAGACCAATTCCAATTCAGGGACATTCTACAAAATACCTAACCTATACTCATTCCAATTGTCAACATTATCAAAAACAAGGAAAGCCTGAGAAATTGCCACAGCCTAGAGATACCTAAGGTGACAGGGTGGTATGATGGTTAAATGTAATGAGGTAGCCTGGACGAGATCTTGAAAGAGAAAAAGGAAATCAGTGAAAAACTAAGGAACTCTGAATAGGGTAAGGACATTTGTTAATAATAATGATGTATCATATGGTTATATTAATTGTGACAAATGTACCATACTAATATAAATTGTTAATAACAGGGGAAACAGGATGTAGGGTATATGGGGACTCTCCTTCCTATCTGCACTATTTTTTCATAAATCTATTCTAAGACAAAAGTTTATTTAAGCAAAAGAAAATCACAGATGTAGAATTATTCTAATTTAACCAAAGGTAAGAATATCTCAGTGAATTTGAATTTATTCAAGTAAATACATTGCCATTATGTATATTATCTATGATATACCTAAGTGATAACAGATTTATGCATTTGAACTTTTAATTAAAATGAACTATAATTAATACATAGAAAATATATTTTACACAGTACAAAACAGCGTTTCTTTGATCAATAGGAGATCCATTAGAAGCACTGATTAGTTTTCTTAAAGTAATCATGCTTGGGAGGATAATTTTCTATAAATGTGCTCTCCTGTGTCAGGAATAAGCTTATAGCTTATAAACATAGAATTAAACTGGAGTCACAATGTCTGAGTCCTAATTATACTTGAGAGTCATTATGTCTTATCATAGGCTAAAAAATACAAATATGAGGGATTCTGTGTGTATTTTCTTTTAGAATAAGTACAGTTTAACTCCCTCAACCATGCTAAGCATAGTAAATATCTTTTAGTTGTTAAATTGAAGCTTTATTACCTATCCATCTTAATGATGCTGTTAAGGTACAAAAGGCTGTCTTTTGATTTCTGTGTTACTTTAGGAAATGTGAGGTACCATAGAGATAAAAGAAATGTATTTGCCTCAGAAATCCTCATTTTACTGAGCTTTGAACACCTGATAACACTGTCAGAGCAAGACAAAAATACAGCTCAACCATAGCTGACAAGGATATGCTTAATCCTGGCTTATAACTACAAAAGCTCCTTTTGTCACAATGATATTTTAAATTCCTCTCCTATGTTCAATAACATCACCTTCATAACATGTATTCATAATATAAGAAATCCTATGATAAAAGAGAAATATATCATCAGGAGAGATGAGAGAGGCAATGTTCCCTTCCAGTATGAACTCTTAAAAGCTCTCTCCCATGAAGACAGGAAAACTTCCAGATTCATCAGGAAACTCTGTCCTATGTCTTGGCACCAGGAAAGTACTGGGGTCCTTCCTGCACCTAGCTTCAGATTTAATAACTGACATATCGAGATAGTAAAAATTCTATATGTCAATAACAAGATAAAGCTGAAACATTCAAAGACAGTAAGTGCAGGCTGGGCTCTATGGCTCAAGCCTCTAATCCCAGAACTTTGGGGGGCTGAGGTGGGCAGATGACCTGAGGTCAGGAGTTCGAGAGCAGCCTGACCGACATGGAGAAACCCTGACTCTACTACAAATACAAAATTAGCCAGGCATGGTGGTGCATGCCTGTAATCCCAGCTACTCGGGAGGTTGAGGTAGGAGAATCACTAGAACCTGGGAGGCGGAGGTTGCAGTGAGCTGAGATCGCACTACTGCACTCCAGCCTGGGCAAAAAGAGTGAAACTCCATCTCAACAACAACCAAAAAAAAAAAAAAAAAAGAAAGAAAGAAAGAAAAAAAAGTGCAATTTAGTCATTGAATAGCTCTGCAATTTAGATAAGAACGCCAAAGCTGCTAAAGGCTTGAATCTGGAGAATATAGGGGAAAAATAATAATCAAACCAAGTGTATGTCCATTCCTATCTGCTCCTTGAATTATGATATAAGGACATCTCAGTAGTTTCTCATTGTATTAATTGAAACACCTGATAACATCTTTGAGGGAAGGGAATTGACAGCTCTACCCTAGCTGTCAGAGTTACACTTACAAGTTTGATTCAATCATTGGCAGGATGTCTACATTTACGTTCCAAGCCAGGATTTTTTGTCAAGAATAAATGCTACACAACACAGAACACCAAGACAGCAGGAATGGCCTCAGGCTGTTCTAGGACGTGTTCTAGATACATGCTGATCTTACTTTTGAGAGATCCTTGGAGAAATTGCCAAATAGGGCCCTAGGTCCTGGAACCACCTTGTAATACTTTTCTTTTTTTTATGAGAGCATATTAGACTAATCATCCTGGTGATTATTCTTTATCAGCCTAAGCTATGGTTATTGCAAGCTTTTCTGAAAGATTTTGTAGCTGCACAGTAGTGCAGAACTCACATGTACATAAATCATGAGTGTTTGGAAATCCTGCATCTTGCTTAAATAGCATCCTAGTGAGTCTTGGAGCTTGAGAACATTCAGATAACTAAGGATTCTCAACTTCAGGCTGAAGACTGGAAGCCATATGGGTTATCTTAAAATATTGTTTAGCATTGCATTTAATATTCAATGAAAGGTCTGTGAAACCTCTCAACAAACCTTTTCATTTTCTATTTTGAGAATTTCTGCCTTATTTTGATAAAAATAAACACAGTATGTTATATAGTGTTTATGCCACAGAGGGAAGCAGCTGTAACATGGGCAAAAAATATGAGTTCATAATTTTTGAAAGGTATAATTTTTTTAATAAACACAAGTCTCATTCGGTCACCCAGGCTGCAGTGCAGTGCTGTGATCACGGCTCACTGCAGCCTCGTCCTGGTAGGCTCAAGTGACCTCCCGCCTCAGACTCCTGAGTAGCTGCGACTACAGGTGAGTGCCACCACGCTGGGCTGATATTTTTTAAAAAAATTTTGTAGAGACAAGGTTTCACTATGTTTCCCATGCTCTACTTGAACTCCTGGGCTCAAGTGATCTGCCATCCTTGGCCTCCCAAAGTGCTGGGGTTACAGGTATCAACCACTGCGCCTGGCACAATTTTTTAAATTGCCAAGATTCAAATTACATTGTTTTATCTTACTCTTTTCCTAGTCTAGATTCAGTAAAAACAATGGTTGTAATTTATTATATTTAGGGATTTCAGTGATGATTACATTATCTGTTTTGTTACCTGGAAAGTTAAAAATTAACCAAAATCTATACACTTAAGTATGGGGTAAAAACACTGGAATTGAGCCAGCTATTATGAATCTATATACTCCTCTCTTTCCTCACTATAACACCTCAATTTGCTTTTAACTTTAATAGTTTTTTTTTACAGTCTTAACAGAAATAAACAGTCAAATATAATATAACTTTATCAATTAGCTGCCTATCTTCACTATGAATTTACCCAGGCCATTTCACTGAAAGAGTAGGTTGAGCCAGGATGACTCTCCCCAGACCCCTTGCCCTGATAACTCTTAGATATACCTCAAACCTCATTGATACTAAGGTGCTTTCTCTGACAGAGGGCTAGGTACACTCATCTGTGTCACAATTTAACTATTGTCCATACATACACAGCTTCATTTAGCTATTTAGTATAATTTTATGTCTCTGGAAACTTTTAAGCGTATGAAATTCTACAGACAGTGTGTCTTTAGCCTGTAACACTGCTTGGGGCAAAGCAGACCTGTCACTTGGTTTTGTAGCCTTTGTAGTTCCTGACACTCTAGAACATTAGAGAGAGTGAAAATATTCTTCTAAAGTGAAGGAATTCTGCATTTTTATCCCACTACTGGCTACATGGTTTGTTTCATTTGTGAAGAATTCATCAAACTATATTTTTAGGATATATGCATTTTTAAACCTAAGTTCAGGGGCACAAGTGCAAGTTTGTTACATAAGTAAACTTGTGTCATGGGGGTTTGTTGTACAGCTTTTTTCATCACCCAGGTATTAGACCTAGTATCCATTAGTTATTTTTCCTGATCTCCTGCCTCCTCCCACCCTCTATCCTTTTCGAAAGGCCCAAATATGTGTTGTTTCCCTCTATATGTCCACATGTTCTCATAATTTAGCTCTCACTTATAAGTGAGAACATGATATATGCATTTTTATTTAAGTATGTTATACTTAATGAAAAGTTAAAAAGATGGATATAAAATGTTTTTAAAAACTTTTTTTCTGAAAATTCATGTCGAGAGAATTAATAATTGTATTAAAATATACACTAAAGGAAGTACTTTAGGCAGAAGAAAAAGATCCTAAACAAAAAGAATGGAAATGCAGCAAAAAAGAAGAACATCAGAATAGGCATCTTTACATATAAGGAAATATGGACCCCACAAAGGTGAAAAATGACTACACAAAGCAATATGGATTATGTTTTATGGATTTTAAAACTATATAGGATAAAATACATAAAGTCCAATTTTTATTTTATTGAATCCTTTATCATTATTTGCATATGAAAATTAGATTTCCCTTAATTATTTTGACTTTCAATTATTTCAGCCTACAATATTTGAGTAGTTTAATTGCTAAAGCAATTGCTCTCAGGTTTAGATAAATTTTTTTCTCTGTTGTATGGAAAACACTGCCCTTGAATCCCCTTACTGTACAACGTAGTATAAAAATTACCTTTTAAAAACAGTAGCCTTATTTTGAAAGACTCTTTAATAACTGAAAATTAGAAAGTGATCTTAAGTGACCAGCCATCAGTTAAATTGATTATCTGCATCATTATTATTTGTATTAATATTTTAAAAATGCCATCATAATAGCCTGCCAGCAGAATTAACAGAGTATATTTTGGAAATGTTTCTTTATTAAACTACAAAAGATTAAAGCAAAAATACCTAAATATTATCCATTCCTTACTGTTCAACTTACAAAAAGAAAATGAAGGCAATCTTGATTTTAAGGTTTACACCTGCAACAAGTTATACAAATAATGGTCACTTGTGTGAAATATTATATTGATATCCTTTTAATATGTTCATTTCACTTTACTTACTCTTCACCAGCTATTTAAAAATACATTTTATTTTGTATATTTAAGGTATACAACATGATGTTACGGGATACATATAGATAGTAAAAAAAATTACCACAGTAAAGGAAATTAACATATCTACCATCTCATATTGTTATCCCTTTTTGTTGCTATTGTTGTATGAGGGTTATTGTTGTTGTTTGGGGGTAAGAGCAACAAATATTTTTAAGGTAACTGCTAAGTGCCAGACACCATGCCAGGTGCTGGAGACACAATACAAACTAGGCAGCCTTGGTCCTTGTCCTCTAGGGCTTACAGTTTGTTGGGGAAAACCAGCAGGTCAACAATTACAATGCACCTACCATATGAGAGCAATGAGAACACACAGAAAAGGCACCTAACTTGGACTTAGGAGGAAAGATTTTGTTCAGGGAGGAATGATGATTAGAAATTAGCTAGTCTGCGCTATGACAGATACCCCCACAATTCCTCCCTCTCGTGTTAATAGTTTGCTAAGGTCCCGGAGTTGTCTCCTTTATTTTTGGCTTTGTTGTCAGTCTGATGGTCCTCACTTTTACTTTTCCAAACAACAAAAAATTATCTTTGGCTTTGTCCTTCAACGGAAATTGAAATATATAGCTTCATAAACTCTCTAAATTTTCTATTTCTGTACTTGTCTAATCTTCAAACTATTCTAATTTAAAATCTGAAAGTATGCAAAAGCTTATTTTCCTTCTAAAGGTTAAATCGTAACTTACTTATATTGTGGATAATATCAACCAAATTCCTGCATTCTACAGATTTTTAAACCTCACGTTCAGGATTAAATTCCCAGTTTGTGGCCCGTTATTGTCATCAGCCATGCAAAGCCTCCCTTTATTAATATTTTTCCTCCACTGCCCCCATATCCCACGCTCTGCTACTCTATTTCTCACTCCCATGCTTAGCAACCATTCTAATGTGTTTATGAACATCTTTCTGTTTTCTTGAAAATTGAGTATCGTACACATGAATCTATAATTTACATAAATTTTCTCATTTTAACTAACTGCTATTATTTAAAGTCCTTACAGCTTTCATGTTGTTATAAGCATGTCTAATCTCTGCTTCTAACTACCGCATAATACTCCAATGTATATTACCAGACATTTTATCTATTTGCTCTCTTAGTGATAACACCTGACAACCCAGCAGTCTCCAGCCTTCTTGGCACCAGGGACTGGTTTCATGAAAGACATTTTTTACAGGGCAGAAGGGAGGAGGGTAGGTTTTGGGATGAAACTATTCCACTTCAGATCATCAGGCATTAGTTAGATTCTCATAAGGAGTGTGCAACTTAGATCCCTCACATGTGCAGTTCACAACAGGGCTTGTACTTCTTTGAGAATCTAATGCCAAGGCTGATCTGACAGGAGGCAGAGCTCAGGTGATAATGCCCAATGGCCTGCGGCTCACTTCCTGCTGTGTGGCCTGGTTCTAACAGGCCATGGACCAGTATCTGTCAGTGGCCCAACCCCTGATTTAACCCTCTGTGGCCTAAAATCAGATCCAGGTTTTGTGCACCTGTGGCTTATACAACTGGGGGAGGAGGTTGAGAAAAAATGCAAAATACAAATACAAATTATGTACAAAAGACTCATTAATACAAAAGTGAATGCTTATTAAAAGTGAGAACAAAAACTAAATCAGTTGCTTCTGTATTAAAGATAACTAACCAATACCATAAATTCCAAAATTTTATTACTTTACTCCTTAACACATTTTCTTTAGAACTTTCCCTCATTTTGGCTTCATTCTCTTTGATCTTTCCTTTACATGGCTTCAATTTTGTAATGAGAAAATAGAAACAATTTAGTCTGTCTTTTACCACAATTGATTATAGTGTGTGTATGTTCATTACTGAGAGTTGAACAAATTTCTCTGAGTTTAACAACTTGTTTTTGGTAATGGCATGTAAATTTTCAGTATTACTGTCAAATTTGGGAACACCTCCATCAAGTTTCTTTCATGTATGAGTTGTAAGATATCAGAGCATGTACAGTGTCCTTGCTCAGAAGTGAATCTTAACATACTCTAAATCAACAACACCCAACCACTCTGTAATCAATATCCTCCATGTATTGATGTATGAAGAGTTTGTTATCTCAATACGTTTGGCCATTTTATGGCAAATGAGCAAAACATTCTAATATTTTTCTCCTATCTATTCATACGATTCACTCTTCTTTATAAACTGGATTATTACATGATCCAAGGATTTATTTAACAGTGCTAAAAGAAATGCATGTGTTCTTTGAGAAATAATACTTTTTACTTTTGCTTCTGATATGACAAAACATTGTTATAGTTCATTGCTCAATGTTAATGTGATTTCTATTGATTTCATTGCTCATCTCTGTAACTTTTGTTTCATATTCCCTAATTTTCCATGACTACTTTAATACACAAAGTCAAAAATTATGAGGAATGTCATATGATATAATTTAATTATATGTCTACTTTTTTTTTTCTATCCAACGTCCAATCTTCCCTGTTATCTAGAATGAACAGGGATTTCCCATTTTGTGTAGTGGTGATGGAATTCAGAGCCCTGACAAGTTGCCATGGAAAGCTGAAGTGACTAAAGTGACTACATTTCCTACTATTGTGGTGAGGTCACCATCTCCTAAGCTTATTCAAGTGGATATCCTGGCCTTTACTTTGAACCTGGTGAAAGAAGCCAAATAAAGGAAGGTCTGATTGAAATTCCCTTCTGCTGGGTCTGTATATAGCTATGGTAGAATCCTGTATGGCAAAAGTAACCAGCAGTCCTAGCCAGCTGGGTTTGCCAAATAGCCTCTAGATTTCCCTTTTGTCAGCCCATTTTCCTATACAGCTGCTTCCAAAGCCTTCCAATGAATGCAAGAGTACCCAACAGCTTCCAATAAATCTCCATTTGGCTTGGGACAGCCAGTGATTTTTCTCTTGCTTGCAATCAATATCCTTGCTTAATATGAGAAATTACTTTTGACTTACTTTGTGGGAACTAGGTTATGACCAAAACAAGCTCCTTTTGGATATGGAAGTTTTGCTAAGTGATTAAAGCATTTCTTCTGAATTACTTGAAAATTAATCATTTGACCTCAGAAGTAGTGATTTAAAAGAAATATAATACAGTCTGTAAATGCAGAATCCATTTTAATATTGTTCCTATCATATTACTTCTTACATTATAAAATAGATATGATTTTGCTTATAATCTTTATTAATAACATTTTTGCAATATCCACACTTCAAAATTTTTATTATTGACTGTCTATCCTTAAAATTCATGTTAAATATACATACTGCTTTTATATATTTCACACTATTATTCTCCGCCTTTAAAAATGAAATCATAGACATAAATATAACAAACTCAAGCCTATTATTTAATCTTGCAGGACCATAAGCCTTCAATGAGCAACCTGATGATGTTAACTAGCTACAATAAAACAAACTTTCAAAACTCTAAAATATTTTATAATTATATTTTCTTTTAAAATTATATTTTTATTACATTTCAAATAATTTTGTCCTCAAGAAAATATGGTAAATGCAAGAATATATTCATTATAAGAAATACAAATATTATAATAAAGTGATTAAATAATGATTGTAAGAATGCAATAATATTTTATCTTGGTCTAAACCAGTGGTCCTCAAAAGGATAATTCTCCCCTGCCCCCAGGTAGAGTTACCAGAGTTAGCAAATAAAAATACACAGTTAAATTTGAATTATTTATAATTATCTATACATATTCTGAGATAAATGGAAAAATATCTATAGAACAATCTTAATCTTTTTTTTTTCTTTTTTTTTTTTTTTTGAGACAGAGTCTTGCTCTGTCACCCAGGCTGTAGTGCAGTGGCACAATCTTGGCTCACTGCAATTTCTGCCTCCGGAGTTCAAGTGATTCTCCTGTCTCAGCCTCCCAAGCAACTGGGGCTACAGGCACACACCACCACGCCCAGCTAATTTTTGAATTTTTAGTAGAGACTGGGTTTCACCATATTGGCCAGGCTGGTCTTGAACTCCTGACTTCACGATCCACCCACCTTAGCCTCCCAAAGTTCTGGGACTATAGGCATGAGCCACTGTGCCCAGCTGACAGTCTTAATCTTAAAATTTACTCATTGTTTATCTAAGATAAATGATCAGAATGTAAATTACATTTTTCTTTTCTGAAAATTTCCTTGATGATTTGGCTTTCATTAATAGTTTCTTGTCTTGCAGAATCGTTTTATAAAATTTTTTGTAGTTAGAGTCTATGTTCCATCTACAATGTAATATCTCTTCCATAGTGGTCACATCCAACTTTTCTCCTTTATCCATTGAACATTCATTAATGAGAACATTGTGAAGTCTAACTTATAAGTCCAGCTTATTGAATATGTTCAATATTAGCCTTAAAAGCTGGACTTCTGAGTATGTATTGACCTAGAGTTAACTCTGGGACTTACTCCTTTGCTAAAGAACATAACACCATATTTCATAAAAATATCTTGGTTTTTTTTTCATTTCTCAGCATTAGATTGCATATCTTGATCTATAACTTTTAAAAATATTTTCCACTGACAAAAAAGAACATTGTTATGAATTTCTATTCCCTTCTTTGAGTACATATGATAATTTCTCCTGTTCCATCCTTGAAGAGTATTTAGTAACATTCATATTAAAGAATGAAATTCTTCAAGGGATAAAATCCATTTCAAACTATACTCATGACAAATGTCAGAATAATTATTCAAGATGGACTTTTTCCCTGTCCCTAAGTTGTGTTGTTCCTCTTAAAACAACCTTGTCATATAAGGGATAAACTTTTCATTTATTTTGTCTTTAATACATTCAACAACTCTTTGTAAGCAATGGAGGGCATCAATTAACAATGTTCACTCTTCTTTCAAATTGCATAATTCTATTGCTAAAAGATATGGAAAGCTATGAGCAAGAAAAAGTCTGATTTCAGTGCTTCAAATAAACTAAGAATTCTCTCAACTGCATCTATTAAAGAGAGCCAATGACTTTTAAAATGTGAAAGAATTGGACTGGGTGTGGTGGCTCACACCTGTAATCCCAGCACTTTGGGAGGCCAAGGCAAGTGGATCATGAGATCAGGAGTTCGAGACCAGCCTGGCCAACATAGTGAAACTCCGTCTCTACTAGAAAATGCAAGAAAATTAGCCAGGCATGGTGGTGGGCACCTATAATCCCAGCTGCTCGGGAGGCTGAGGCAGAAGAATCACTTGAACCTGGGAGGCAGAGGTTGCAGTGAGCCAAGATCATGCCATTTTACTCCAGTGCAGGCAACAGTGCAAGACTCCATCTCAAAAAAAAAAAAAAGAAAGAAAAAAAAGAAAGAAAAAGAAAAGAAAAAAGCAAGAGAACTGAAAAATAATGAATACCAAGGAAATTACAAAAATGCTTTGTTAGTTGAGTTTAAATAGAATAAATGCTGAAATAGAATAATTTCCTGATATTACTTTACTGACAATTATTTTACTGATATCAGATGCTGTTTGAGCAGCATCTTGTAGAATATGGCAGAGGAGCCAACACTGTTCATAGTCCCATTTATACTTTGCTTTAACTTTGAAATATATCACCTTTATGCAAATAACCACCAAATTTATATTTGTATTAGCTCCACAAAATAAGTATAATTTTTATGACTACTAACTCAATCAGAGGGTCTCTGCAACAATTTCCTGTTGTTTCTGAAGATGCATCTGGAAGGGATGTTACAATAACCTTGTAAGCAAGTCTTCTTATGAGAAAATTATTATAAGAATTAAGGAATTTTCATCCCAAGTTGTGATTACTTGCATTTGGCTATGCCATAAAAAAGTGAAACATTTGAGCTGTGGTAACCTCTGTAATAGTAATTGGAGCTATTATATTTCTTATTGTGGCAGTAGATTTTTGTCCTATAGCACTAGAAAATTTACTTACAATTTTACGTTAAAAAATGCTTGTGGTAGCACAATTCAAATTCAGTCATTTGAGCTTAAAACCTGTTACGATATACAAAGTGGAAGACAACTTCTGCTGCAATTATTTTATCTTCATCTGAATTTCTTTCAATAAAGTATTATTTTATTACTTTCTTTGGTACAAGTTGAGGAAATCATAAATCTATTTGCTTAGCTGTTATTATCTGCTGGCTTACATCTAAGTTTTCACCATTTTCAATATTGAATAAACAATTGCATTCTGCACAAAGAGCTTCAAAAGGAGCTTTTCTTTGCTTAATGCACCTCCATTGTTTATAAAATTTATCATAAAACTTACCTTGCATTTTGGCATTTTTGAGTTTACTTCTACACAAATATAAAATGGATATTAGTAGTTGACCCCGGAATATAGAAGATTGAATTTGATAATCTCACAGCTTTGTCACTGTGTCAGTTACCCACAGGTCCAAGTCATAACTAAACATAAACAAGAGTTGAGCCAATGACTGCCCTTCACTTGCTAACTTTCAGAAGCATAGTTACTGGAGTGAGGCAGTTACTGACTGGCTTATTTTCGGAAACATGACCACTGGAATGAGGACGTCACAGATTTAGCTGACTTTCAGAGCCTGTGTACTAATCCTGAGTTAATGGTAAATAATGATTACCTGTTCACAGCTTGAAACTTGGGCTTAAAAACCAGTCTTTTCCTTTCTTGAATATGAAAAATAAGCACAGTCTGAGCATGTACAGAGTTTTTTTTCTCACCATTATTCCCTTACAAATGCAGAATAACAACTCTATATATATATCAATTACACTGGATTAGGTATTATAAGTAATCTAGAGATGATTTAAAATATACGGTAAGATATGCATAGGTTATAAGCAAATGCTGCACCATTTTATACAAAGAACTTGACCATCTCCAGATTTCAGTATCTCATAAGGTTCTCGAACCAGTCTCTCACTGATACTGAGGGACAATTGTACTTTTAATTATCTGCCTGTGCTTTTGGTGTTTCCTTAGCCAAACCTGCTAGAAAGAGCATAGGGATTATACAGATTCTCATTTGTGGAGGTAAACATTTCAGCTAATGTTGACATTTAAGCGATGTAATCACCAATTACTGTGGTAGAAAAATAGCTCCAACTGTTCAATTTTTGTAACTTATTGAAAAAACCTAAGATGAAGGGAACTTAGGCTGCCTTGACAAAGCCAAGAAAGGGTGCAGGATAAACTCGTTACATACATTTCCCAGTTTCATATACTGTATAGATGAGACATCTGACTCTCCTCCCTCATGGGAACATGGAGGAAGAAGGGTGCTTGTAATGGACATCTGGTGAGCAGAGGACAGAGAGGCTGCTGAAGTTCCTACAAGAATGCCTCCAAAATCAATCATCTGAGGTTGAGAAACCTATGCTTAGACCGCAATTTCGCCTGGAGGCTTTTTCCATGTAACATTGCCCAGGTCCTTAGAACTTACTTGCTCCTTTGGCTCTAACTGCTTTGTTTACATTACTAAATTGCTTTGTTTATATTGTAAATAGCCTGAGAGGCTGCCTGGGTTTCTAGTTCTCTATCTTCTGAGAGGTATTCTAGGCTTTCAGTATATCCACCAAGGCTAATCACTAACCTTTTTCAGTTGCAATCATTCCACTGTAATCAAGTAATTAAGCTCCAAGCTTTGGTACTCCTTTTATAGCACTCTTAGTAAAGGATACCGGTGCCCACTTGTAGACCCTGGGCATTGACACTAAATCATTGGGAAATATTGATTGATTATTTTCATTATTTTTTTAAGGAACTATTTCCTTAACAAATAAAGTAGAGAGAAAGGGATTCCAGAAGAAGACAGATGTATGATTTTGAAGAGATTAAGCAGGAAAATGATCAAGCCTATATTTTGTAAAGCTCACTTTTCACATAGTCTGGAGGGTAAATTTACAGCAGAAACATCAGTTGCCAAGTGAATAAAACTGACATTATTTGGGGGGTGGTATGGAAACATATTGAGGTATAGGTGTGTGGTTATATTTGAGAGATAATGAAAGGCTGGAAACAGCGGTTCAATATGGAATTCCAGAAGTGAGATGAGCATCAAAGATTACTTTCAGGTATCTCACTTGGCCAAGCAAGTTAATACCACTGTGATTTCTTACAAGAGGAAACTAGGAGGACAAGTCTTAAAGAACAGGGAAAAAAATGATAAATCCAATTTTTGACATCCTGTGTTTGAGATGCCTGGGAGACACAAAGTAGACAGGTCCAATAAGTAGTTAACCATTACTCTGGAATTCAAAATGGGAGGTTGGGTTGGCAATAGTAACTTTGGAAACACCAGCATATAAAGAGTCATTTGACATTGACCAGGAAAATTCCTACACCCAAGAGGTTAATAGTTTTTAAGAAAGACCTGTACATAAATGATCATAATACAAACATGGCATAATAGCTTAAATGGAAGTATTTTAAAAGTACCTTGGAAACACAAGGGGTTAGAAGTTGGTTTGAGTTGGTATAGGAAAGAAGGAAAGACGAGCTGGAGTTCAGCAGAAGAATATGGTAGGATGTAGATTTCTAAAGGCTGGACAGTATAAGCCAGACTACCTTCTTTTAAATCCAGACTCCAACACTGAAAAGCTAGGTTACCTTGGTCAAGTTACTTAACTATATATCTCAGTTTACTCATCTGTAAAATGAGTATGAAAAGAATAGTGAATATTTAAATGAGTTAATGCATATAAACACTCTAGACCAATAAGAACTCAATATATACCTCTATTATTGTTATTATCATTATTAGGAAAAGGGAATAAAATAAACCGAAGCATAAATGCATCAAAGTGTACACAGCAAATTAAGGAAATAAGAAGAGGTCTATGGATTAAGGAAATAAGAAGAGGTCTATGGTGTACTTGGCAGCACTCTTTCCAGGATACAAGAGAGGAAGCAGAGCTTTCCAGCAGAACAGTAATGCCAGGATTCTCCTTCAATGGGAGTCTTTTCAGCAATTTTGCAGCAATCCATACAGCAAAGCACATCTATCCAAATGCAAGGAGATGAGGTCCACATCAAGCAGTTGTGGGAGATGCCCTGCTTAAAAATTACTTGCCTCACATGAACCCATATCGATTGTAACAACTTCAATTGTGCCAAAGGGGTATGCACACTTAAAGGAGTCACTGCATTAAGGGTGTTTGAAAGTATAATGACACCATCAAGCATTGATAGCTCTCCCTGTCCAGACAGGATCTACCAATGAGGGCTTATTTTTTTTCTCTTTCAGTACTCCTTATATTAAAATTATACAAGATATTACTATTAAAATCTGTCTAATGCCGATGTGTACAAAAACAGCTCTATACTTATACTATTTTTGGCTCCTCCTTTCTCATAGCTTTCATTTGTTTTTTTTTTAAACTTTTTATTGTGTACTAATTATAGGAAAGGAGTAAAAATAGTACTAAATATTCCCTTACGCCCTTTGCCCCACTTCCCATAACGTTTGCAATTCTATAACCATAATATAGTTATCAAGAACAGAAAATTAACATCAGCATGATATTACTATCTGAAGTGCAAATCTTATTTAAATTTCACCAATTTTTTTTCTGTAGTCTCTTTTTATCTGCAATAGATCTTCAATTTTTTTTTCTTTTTCTTTCATGACCTGACAATTTTGCAGAATACAAATCAGTTATTTTGTAGAATTCATCTCAAGTTGGGTTCATTCAATTTTTCATGGTTCAAGTAAGGTTATGCATTTTTTGGCTGGAATACTCCAAAAAAGATGTGTCCTTAGTGCATTATATAAAGTAGATCATGATGCTCATATGTCTTATCACTGGAGATGTCTCTCTTGATCATTTGGTTTAGTTGGGGCCTGCCAATTTTCTCCACTATTTGGTTACTTGCTTTCTCTTTCTTATTGATAAGTATTTTGGTGAGGATAGCCTGAGACATGGAAAACCAAGTTTCTCCTCCAACTTTGCCCACAAATTTTAGCATCCACCAGTGGATTTTATCTGCAATATTTATTACTGTGTTGTTTGCCTGCTGGTGATATTTTGCAGCGCAGGAGTCATTGCTAGCATAAATAATGTTACTTTGAAATATAACAGACACATAGCATTTTTATGTGTTTCCAGGGAAAAGGGCTAAAGAAGTTAAATGAAGGTTGAATTGTCAAGGAGAATCAGAGAGAGAATAGTTAACCTCCTGCCCATAGGGACTTGAAGATTCATAGTCTTCAGAGTAGGCTGTGATACACAAATGTATATTTAGGAGAAAGGGAGAAAATGGAGAGGAATGAAAAGTTTCTAGACTAGGTTCCCAGGGACAGCTGAGAGATGCAGTAAATGTATTTTTTTGGAAAAACAAAACTCTTTTATTCCTAAAGTTCTTCTCTGCATAGGAATCAGTACCAATCCCTGGAATCAAGCAGGTGTTGAAGGGAATATGTTTATCTTTTGGCCTTTTTTGTTTTCCTGTCTCTCCCTCCCGCATCAAGAACACTGTATTTACTTCTATCTCTTCCAGCCAAAATGTTTTCTTAGGACCCCATTCTTTGCTGTGGAAAAATTCATCACACTTTTAATTATTTATTTAGTGTCTGTCATCTTGGCCACATGGTAAACTCTGTGAGGTAGTGACCTCATCTACTTTGTTCACAATGTATAACACAATGCCTGGAACATAATATTGACATGATTAAATACTAAACGAATGAAACAAGAAGGTTGCATAATATGAATTGCAAGCTACCTCACATACGTTAAGGGTTAAATGGGCTTCTGTAGTCTGTTGTAGAAACACTACATATAACTTACAGATATATTTATTCTGAATTCCTAACAAATGCCTTATAAATGAACCTCTATAATGTAACCCAATAGCATGTTTCTGACAAGACTTCCTATGAATAAAACTTAAAATAGAAAAACATCCTCATATAAATTATATTATTTGATCTAATTTACATAGATGTTAAAATGTTTATACTGTAGGGCAGACACAGTGGCTCATGCAGGTAATCCCAGCACTTTGGGAGGCTGAAGCAGGCAGATCACTTGAGGTCAGGAATTCAAGACCAGACCAGCATGGCCAACATAGTAAAACCCTGTCTTTACTAAAAATACAAAAAAAAACAAAAACAAAACAAAACAAAAAAACAAAAAACCCAGGTGTGGTGGCATGCACCTGTAGTCAGGTGGCTGACTCAGGAGGCTGAAGCAGGAAAATCACTTGAACCCAGGAGGTGGAGGTTGCAGTGAGCCGAGATTGCACCACTGCACTCCAGCCTGGGTGACAGACCGAGACCCCATCTCAAATATATATATGGTAATATTCATTTTAAATAAACAAAAATGCAAAACACAGTGTCCTTAGTTAATAAACCCCATTATAATATAGTAGAAAGATGGTAGTATGAACCTTAAGAAACCTATCTTCATGCCTGGCTGTTACCTTTATCACCCATGATGCCCTGAGTAGGTCATCTAACTTATTCTACCATGAATTTACACTTAGAAAATGTAGAATGTTCATGATGATCTTTAAAGTGTTTTTCTGGTCTAAAAAGTTTATTTAAATCACTCTGGTTTTTCTAAATTTGTAATACCACCATAATTCGTTTAATTTGTTTGAAATAAAAAGCAGTGATTATAATTGATTGTTTAATAAATGCTTCAGTGAAATAATAAAAACACTTTTAGAAGAAAACAAAATACAAACAAAAATCCCTAAAATTGGTTCATTTTCTGGAACAAACAACAAAAAAGAAATGGATGTGTTCTTTTATATTCATTCTCACCTTCTTTCCTCGCAAGAGAATCCTGGGTAATATGCCCAATTGTAAAACTAAATTTCCCAGTTTTTTTCCTCTCAAGTAAGGAGTATGACTAGCTTTGGCTACAGAAATGTGAGACGTATTGTATGGAAACTTCCTTGCAGATGCCTGAAAAGGGAAAAGGTGAGTCTTCCCTCCATTCTATTGCTTTGATATTGGATATTAGCATTCCAGCACTCCAATCATCTTGGACCACCAAGTGACCTTCAGGCTGGAAACTGGAAGCAACAGATTAGGAAGACAAAAGTATCTGAGTACTCAATGACCTTGCACGGCCACTCTTCCCATCCTGGATGTCTACCTTGGGCTTCTATTAAGTCAAAGCAAAAAACCTGAAAGTTTTAGCTACTACTCTCAAAATTATTAATAGCTGAATATAATCCTAAACAATGCTAAAATTGAAAAACTATCAAATTAAGTGATTTAATTTGATTGACTTAAACTGGCTAATTTGGAATAAAATGATTCTTAGTAACATCATATATAACATTGAGACACATTTTACTTGCTTCTGTTCTTTTACATTTACCAAACTTTATTTCATTTTTTATAATTATTTCTAATTTTTAAAAATTACCTTCCTTACTGAGTGTTTGTCGTATTACCATACAAGTTGGTTTTCTCGAAGAGCATAGACTTTATGAATTACAGAGGGCTAAAAAACAATTCCATAACCAAACAATTTCAATACCACAATTAATATATTTTCAATGAGAAAAATAAAGCACAGAGCACCTATATCTTAGGTAGCATTCAAGATGAAGGTCAAAACACAACAAAATACAAGTTTTACTTATGAAAGAAGCCCATGGATTATACCCATTAATCCAGAGGTAGTATTTTAATGATTCCAATAATTATATTATACATAGACATAGGACCAAATGGACTGTACATAAAGGGCTATATTAAATTATTCTTCCCAGTTGAAGTTTTCCAAGACTAATGCTACTGAAATCTATTTTAAACTCTAGAAATAAAAATTTAAATACTTAAAGAAAACTATATTAATTGCTATAATCTACTGAGGCTTAATTATTATTAATCATCTTGATTTAATACGAAAATCTCAGATGGCAAGTCAAACTTACCTTTCTGAAAGGAACAGGATACAACAAAGCTAACGTTAAAATTTAGCCATACACTGACTTTGAGGATACAGCAAATATTTTTAAATACACCTCACATTTTTTAAGCAAAACACTATTTAGTGCCTTAAACTCATTTCTGTTTTTCCATGATTAAATTTAAGCCAGATAATCAAATAAACCTATATTATATCTGTCCTAGGTATGAATTTTTGTTGTTTATGTGGCTTTATTTGGGGGTTTGTCATTTTCAGGTATGGCAATTTTAAGGTTGTGACAAAATTTTTAATGAGAACAGATATGATTTTGTAGTTTTCATTTGGAAACCCTTATATACAGAGTGGGAATACTGGTTAAGAGTCTGGAGAAGTTCTTTTCACAATTTTTTGGCCATGACTCACAATTCAAACTAACATTTTATTCTATAACTTATATTTTATTTATTATTTTGTTTATACAATACAAACTTATATTTTATTCATTTTACAGAATGAATATGTAAATATGAATACATATTTACAGATAATCTGAAACAAAATTTCATAAGCAATGAAGTATTGCTCTCAGTGTTATTATAGTTTACTGCATGATATTTGTATGTGTGATTAAATCTATGTACCACAACACACTAATCCTGTTTAAAAACACTGCTCTAGAATTACTAAAACTTAGGGGAAAAATCAAGCCTTTCGATTCACAACTAAGGAAACTGAAGTGTCATCTAGAGAGTCAGGTACTTTGCCCAAGATAACACAGCTGTGTATAGCAGAGCCAGGATTTGAACTAAGATCTGTTTCTCCCTAGACCAGCATAGGCAGAAAGGTAATATTAGAGAAAGTATGCCTGTGTTTTAAAACTTTAAAATGCAGGAATATATGGATTAGAATATGTACCTGTCACAAAGGTCTTGGCATCTGAATTTTTATTGATGACTCATTCGGCCTTATTCAGCAGACTTGCCTTTAGAAATTCAATCAGTGAGTAGTTTATCTGGTAAACTGTCCTTGTAATTAAATAAAACAATCCCCTGAAACTTAATTGAAGAATGCCTGCCCATCAGGAACACCTAGAAGCCACGCTTTGTTGGTCTGTTTAAGCCAAATATGTGGCACACTGCTCTTTGGAAATCAAATTAAAAATGACAGGCAAGTTGGTCTTAACTTCCTTAAAGGCACAAACAAGCAATAGCTAACTCTCTGATATATAATGTGTCACAGAAAAGGTTTATTTCACATGTAGTGGCCTTTTATCAACAGCAACATAATTTGGGAATTTCTAAATTTTTAATTTAGATCTTACTTTAAGAGATAAAAAACTGGAGAAGGGCAGGAAGTTAAACAAATGCCTGAGGAAGGAAATGCATGTTCTTAGAATTTTGTTAAAATGTAATGAGTCTCTATGTCCTAGTATTTTTATAGGCTTCCTCTGTTAACTGTAATGAATTTATGAAGGTGGATGAGAAGGTGTTTAAATCTATCTTTCACCCCAACAAATGATATCAAGCCTCTATATTTAAATTCACAAATTGAGTCTTTGCAACTAAACAAGTGCTTGCTCAAAAAATATTTGTTAATTACTTGTAAATGTACCACTTCAAGGAAGAGAGTTAATAATATAAACATTATCTTAAAAGGAGGCTTTTAAATTCAATAACTTTTATGTAATAATATGGCAGAAAATAAAATAGATGAGAATCTTAGTGGAGAATATGGAATTTCTTCTGATACTTTTCTTTGACATTTAATTGTACTATCTAGAGAGGTAGCATATTGCAGGAAATTATAGGTCCAAACACTGGCGTTACCACTCTTGTGTGAACCTGAGTAAATGATTTAACCTCAGGAACTATACCTCCTATTTCACTTGTGAGGAAGTTACATGGGTTGTCTTTTAGAAAGGGAGAGTAAGGTAAGGCCAGACACGTGCCTGGCGAGGGTTTACTCTATAGTATTACAGCTTGAAAACAAAGAAAAGAGAAAACAAATGGGAAACCAGTCTCCTTAATGAAAATGAGTGAAGACAAAATCCCTAAATAACACACCTTGGGAAGAATGTACTCAGACATTTTATAATTTACAATTATCTAAGAAATATAATTTATAATTTATATTGACTCTTTGATACGGGTTTTCTTTTGAAACATACAACTTTAACATTGATATATATATTATTTGAAGATCAAATACATGTACATTTTTACCAAATAATGTTTCCACATTGATTATAAAACTACTTTTCAATCAGTTTTACTTTTTCAACTACGACTACTGATTCTTGGTTTTTTAATTTTTTTAAAAATCAGACTTCTAATCTTTGAGATTTAGCCCTCTAATCAAATCACAAAGTTTCCCTCCCTCCCTCCCTCCCTCCTTCCTTCCTTTTCTTTCTTTTTCTTATCTTTTCTTTTCTTTCCTTTTCTTTTATTTTCTCTTTTCTTTCTTTTTTTCTTCTTTCTTTCCTTCTCTCTCTCTCTCTCTTTTTGACAGGTATTGGTCTATCACCCAGGCTGTAGTGCAATAGTGCATTCACAGTTTACTGCAGCCTCCAACTCCTGGGTTCAAGTGATCCTCCCACTTAAGCCTCCCAAGTAGCTAGGACTACAGGCAGACACCACAATGCCCACCTAATTTTTGTCTATTTTTATAGAAACAGGGTTTTACTGTGTTGTCCAGGCTGGTCTTGAACTCCTGGGCTCAAGTGATCCACCCACCTCAGTCTCTCAAAATGCTGGAATTGCAGGCATGAGCCATCCTACTTGGCTTTGAAGTTTATTTCTTCATGTTTAACTATATGCCAAGAATATGGTGGCTGTGTATTGGTTCTATATTTTATTTTTATAACTGTATTTCTTTATATTATTTCACAGACATTGATATAGTATTTTCTAAAGAACTATTGCCTTTGGAAATATCTCTTAATTGACATTACGTTTTTAGAAGAAAAGTTAAAAGCTAGGCTGGGAAACAAGTGGAAAATAAGATGCTTTTTACTATCGTGTGTAATAGAATGACATTTGTCAAGCAAACGGAAATTTCACATTTAAGAATAACTTAGACATATTTATATAATGACATGTTTAATTACACTGGTTTATAATTTTCACAGCTCTTTCACATATAGCAATGCTCCAAAATATAAAATGCAAAGATTACTTTCATTTTTCTTACCAATGGTGACATTGAAATTTACAAAGTTTGGTGCTTGTTACCAAGTCATGTTTAAGGAAAAATTGCAGCTATGACAAGAAGTTGGGTTTTGAGCTTCGAGTTCAGTGGCCTCTACCACTTTATAGATTCTAAGAAAAGTCATTTTGATAGTAGATGATGAAAGAATTGGCAACAATAGACCAGCAGATGTTTTAAAAGACACTAGTTTAGCCAATATGCCTAAATATGTACATGTATCTCTTTAAGACTCCACAAAAAGATATTGATAAGAGTTACTGGAAATAAACTACAGCTGCTCTGTGAATAAATTCTTAGTTCACAGTTGCTGTGGGAAAAATGAAAGATCCGATTACAAAGTCTGGGAGATTTCGTATAATTAGTTGCTATTATATTACTTTTGCTATGACACAATACAGACGAAAGGAAAAAGGAAGAGGAATTGCTGTTTCATTTCTTTATTATTTTCTTAATTGCTTTTTTACGAACAGCCTGTGTCTCAAGGAAGCCAAGTCATAGTCATTTCATCAATAACATTAATCTGTCATTTCATTCAGGAAATACAAGAAAGGTTTTGGTTTTAACCTTAAGAACCCTAGGATATTCTGATCTCTCTTATATTGTTTTGTAAGCATACTTGCAGAATGTCAGTACGTAGGAAGGGTGGCAGACTTGTATTTCTGCATGTGTGGCATAAATGTTTGTCAAAATAACAACTGTGTGATGACTGTGTATACTATGTTGTTCCCAAGTCGTGTCCTGATTATATTATACATTATATTTGAGAAACTATGATGTCTTATAAATAGAAAAAAGCACATAAACACATATGTATAGACTATATAATACTAATACTACATTGCATTTACTTTAAAATCATTTCGAATCTTTGGGTTATTTAAAGTTTGTCCAAAAAACACAAATGACTTCAATCAGTAATAGGACCAATATACTCAACAAATACCATATGGAGATGTCCCTGTTTGGTCACTTCCTAACACCGCAGGCCAATCATGACCCCTTTAACATGCCAATGGTCAATTACTATAGTTAGTTTTCCCGCCTTTCCTTAAGGTGATAATAATTCTAGGATCAAACTTTCCATCCTTAATATTAAGTGTTACAAACATTATGGCTTTAACTATAGTCTGGCTCAAATTGTTTTTTAAAGATTAGAACACTGGAATCAGAGAAAATTTTGTACCTTATGCTTAGAATAGAGTCTCTGATTATTTTTTACTGTCACCCTTACCAGCTAAGTAACAGCAATAACAATAATAATAAAGGGTCTCCCAACAAATGAATTTATATACTTGCTATATTATAAAGTATCTACACATGCAGTGTAAAACATCATATACATTTAAAAATATACACAAAATGGAAACTTTAATTTGCTATCATTATTGAGTGGTTCTTGTATTTTTCCCCTCAATAAATGTTAAATCTCAAAATGCTAAGGGTCAATTCTTTGCTTGTGAGATAAATGATTCAGGTCATGGAGAATCGTCTAAAAGTATATGTGTCTTTTTATAGAGAAATGCTAAGCCTTCCTACAGGAATCCAAACTTTGCTGCAGTAACAGTAGCATCATATTCCAATCAACTAACTAGCACAGACAAATAGAAAAGAACTTAATTGAAAACTGATTGATCACATCACATTGCTTATAATAAAGTATAAAGTTAAACATACATCAAAATATGACATTAGTAACATTAAAAAGCCTTACAAAGTTAAAAATATATCTAAATATGACATTAGTAATAAGGCTTTTCAGTATCTATAATTTTATCTGAAGGTGATAATACGGCATTACTAAAAAAAATACCATTAACTCTCACCCCGGAGTCAACATGAATATGAAATATGAGAAACCACAAAGTAAAGCCTTTGATGAAACAGTATCTTACAAAATTAAGGACTTGTGATTTTTACATTGGCTTAAAAAATGGTCCTTCAAGTTATCTGCTATTAGAATTGTTTAACCTTGCAAGAGTACTGGGCTTGGTTAAAAGAAACCCAGCTCTATAAACAATTGTTATACTAGCAGTTCATCAGCATGTTAGATCTTGTGTAAAAGGCAAAATGAAATTTCCTGCTGCTATGATTTTTCACTCCACAACAAATAATCTAAGTTGTTTTGAAACTCCTTTTAGTGAATCTTTTCATATCTCTTTTCTGGAAAGCCACCTAAAATCCTTTGTGCAAACAGGGAAAGAAAAAATAATCAAGATAGCAAACTAAGAGGTAGAAATTTCCATAACTGACATCATAGCTGTAAGTTTAGATGAGAACCCCAAATATGGGAGGAGAAGGCCATGAAACGGAAAATACTCTGCCCCTGATGTGAAGCAGCAGTGTAAGACAGAGAGCGTTTGAATCATATCCTTTGTTATCTTTGCAAGCAGCTTTTTCTCAAGGAACTAAATGAAAGCTTTGACTAAATTTCAGACGTCATGAAATAAATAAATTAGATTTGAGCTAACTTTATTGTGACTATACCCCAATTACTCCAGGAGTTAAAATATTATAGCCTCTGTATAAGATGGGTATCTAGTGGCTTAAGTAGAGTATCATCCATGTGGAAGAATAGCAAACAAATGACCACTATGTAATACCCTGAATGAATGAATGAATGAATGAATGAATGAATCAAGACACATATATCTTGATTTTGTGGTATTCAAAGTTCTTTCACAGAATCTCTACTTTTAGGATCTCTTCAGGACATCATGACAAAATTAGTACTGAACTGTGGTGTGAATACTTAGAAAATTGGCCAGTGACAGGGAGCTTTTATAAAGCTGCAGAGGCCTTCATGAGAGAATATGATTTCTTAGAGTAGGCAGAATCTGGTTGTGTTAAAGAAGAAAACTGATATTTATAAAGCAGTTACCCTGTGTTAGAAATGTATTTCTTTTTCTGTAACACTTAGAATGTGTTATTATCCTTGTATTAATTCATGGAGAGTTAGAGATGTTCATTTGAGACATATTGGGAGTGGGCAGAGGCAGGCTTTAAGCTTGCATCTGTCTATTTTGAAAACTTTTACCATGTTGAGGTCAGTACATTCTTGAAAAACAGTAACAAACCTAGGGAAAAGGGGATTATTGATTGATGTAAGTTCCAGAAAAACAATCTAAATAGGTATTTCAAATTATTAGAGGAAAAAACAGACATTCAAACAAAAACAGATATAATTGCCAGAAAATCCTGTTGAAGCTGAAGGTGGTTGTTGCTTTCCTTCTTCCTGAGCTCCTGATGTTGTAAGTTGTCATAATCAGGGATGAAGATGGCATCCTTGGTTGTGTTTTCCCCTCCTCTATCTCCTCCCCAAATATAATAAATGGGGCCTATGCTATATCTTTTTATTTTCATCCCAAGAGAATATCTTCTAATGACAGAAGTTTTATCATGTTAGGAAGAAAGCAGCTGTTAGACATGGGGATTACATATTACACTTTCCAATATTACTGAAAAACAACTGGATTTAGCTTCCTCCCTGAATTCGGGAGTGTTCTGCACTAAAGTGGCCACTGTGGAGCACATTATGAAGTTCTATGCCATTAGTTCTGCTTACTGGGATTTACAGGCTGAGAAACTTTTGTCATCTGCCTTGAATCAACCAAGGTGTAGAAGAATACTCTAATGAAATATAAATAAGGAATGTCTCATTCTCCTGTTCCTCTGGGATTTTGAGTAACCTGTGCTGCTGTGGGAGGTAATTTGTATTACCACTTTGTGAAAAGAGTAAACAAACAAGAAAACCAGGGTCAATGATGCCCTACCATTACCCCCTTTCCCCTGCCTTAATCAATTTCTCAAAAAGGCTATAAAAATTGAATAGATCATCACAACAGTCTTCTCATTATTTAGGCTTAACTTAATTCCAAATTGCAACAGCAAAGATTATAGTACTGTCATGAAACTTTTATTCTCCCTCATAATGAACTGGTTGTAACTTGGCCTTTCTCATACTTGTCCTGGAAAAGCCTCTTATTTATCTCAGCAAAGTAAGATTTTAATGTTTTAAGACAATTCTGTACTGTCCAACAGAAAATGTATTAAACTTCTTAAAGCAAATCATGCTTGAGCAATGTCAAAGACACAGAGATGGACCTCTGGGGCATTTCTCCTAATAAATGTGAGATGCTCTGCTCAAGCTGGAAAAAAAAAATGCATCACCTGTTTGTGAAAGACATGGTTCAGCTGCTACCCTGACAACAAAACCAAGCACATTAGTGACCTAAGGGACTGCAGAGATACCTGCTATTGTTTGACACTAAAAGGAATTGGAAACTTACTAAATACAGAGCAGGTGCAGAGAAACCTATCATTGTTCTCTCTAAAGCATGGGTTCAGGTGGGAATCCAGCTCATTGAAAAGTGTATGATATATAAAAGTCATAATAAAGTACATAACTTGTGACAGTAGGTAAAAAGCCAGGAAAGGAACAAATCAGACACAAAAATACAGAAAAAAAGACATTTACACAACAGTTTTGAAACACCCATTTAAATTGAGCCTCTCTGAAGAGATGGATATTTCAAATGAAAAATAAAATAGGGAACTGGGACTGGGACTGGGACTGAGTCATCCATGTGTCTGCCCCATTTCTCCACATCTATTTGCTGACATCTGCCTGGTCCACTTTTAAAAATATTTTTAGTTATTATGGTGATGCTGAACTAATAAGAGTGGTGTTTGCAGAGAACATAAGAAGAGTGAATTTGAGAGTCTATCTAAAATCTTTAGGCACTGGTCCATCACTCTTGACATCTTTATAGCCCTTTCCTCTCTCTCTTCTTATTCTCCTTTCGGATCTTTTATTTTTGAAGTATTCTGTTGTTTCCAATTAAACCTACAACTCCTGGCTCAAAATATAAAATGCTTTAATCATGTCAACTAATTATTCAGAACACAGATGAAAATAATTTCATAACGTTGTCCTAAATCCAGAGGATTCATGAATCATTGCTCTTAGAAAGCCCTTGACATCCAAGGGATATGTTTTCATGTAGGCAATCACCCTGGGAGATCAGCATTCCTAGTGGGTGATATACCTCATGTACAAGATGTGTTTGCTTCTCCTGGCTTAGTAAAGAGCTATTTAAGTGGACCTCTGGTTGGGATGGAAAGCCTTGAGTTATGTGCTATTTAGACTGTCTCTCAACTAAATGCTTTGTAATTAACTAATTAATGTTCAAAACACACCTGTGGCACTGGTGGTACTATTCCAACATTTTTCCTGAGTAACAAACGCATTAAGCCTTTATGTGAAGTAATCAATAAATGACAACGCTGAAAACAAATCCAGGAATCAGTGTCTAAATTACCTAGAAATCACTGGCAGCCAATCTGACCCCAACCCCATCCTTCACAGGCTTTTAAAGTTCATACCACAGAATTTAAGGGGTCTGTTACACTCTGATCTGGAACTTGTATAACAAGGTCACGAAGAGAGCAAAAGAGGATGAATATTTTTTTAAAAACTGGATAGGAGTGCCAAATAAAATGCATGGTGTCTAGTCATACTTGAATTCTAGATAAGCCCAGGAACTACATAAGAAATTGGCAACTTTTCATAGGCATGTTCCAGAAGGACTAAACCTTTTTCCTATGGCAAGATGGTGGGTTCTTACAGTTTCTCTGCTGACAATCTGTGGCTCCAGAGAGGAAGAGGCAAGAGGATGCCAGGTAGCAAGTAACTCATAAGCCAATGAAAATTAATATACCACTTTTGCACATGTGTAACTGTTTGTTGATTATCATATACATTTTTTCCTACAAACTAAGAATAGAAAGTCTTCCAACTCTAAAAAATATGAAAAGTAGCTATTTCTCCAACCTAGATATACCCCTCAAGTTCTGCAAACTCTAATTTTTCACATACTCTCACATTAACCTGCTCATTTAAATGAATGCTAGTCAGTAGCCAGTGCTAGATATAAAAAACATCATTTACTCCCTGGGAACTCAGAATAGAGTAACATCTAATCAACAAGGGCAATTGATTATACTTTCTAAGTCATCCCCATACCTTTTCTGTTTGCTTCTTCTCTTTATTTTTTATCTGTACTTAGAGACTAGAGTCTCTAAGTCTCTAGGTTTCCACTCTCTTTTTGTCTTATCCGCAGAATACATATTACTGTCAGAGTGGTAATTAAAAATTGATCACACCTCTCTTCTGTTTAAAAATCATCAGTGGCTCCTCAATAGCTTATGGAGTTAACCCACAAGGGCCTTTCCTAAGTGGTCCCAGCCCCATTCCCTGCTACTCATTCCCACGCACCTATCCAGGACCCAAGACTCAAAATCCTATATAGGTGGCTACGTTCCATCTATTCTATTTTACTCTTCCCTCAGGAGCCAGTCCAAGAGTTTTTCACCTACAATCACTTTTCTTAAACCTACAAAGGAGTTACTCTCATCATGATTTGACATAACCACCTTCCCTCAACCCGTGAGCATCTTATTCATCTTTCTACTCCCATATTTAACCCAATGGGGCACATAGTAGGTAGTCAATAAATACTTATTCAGTTGTTACGCACTCTTTCTCTATTCCTTACTTTAGAAAGAAGAGAACAGAAAGGGTGAGAAAGAGTTCAAAATGTAAGGAGTTCAAAATGAAAGAAAAAGAAAAACTCACAAAGTTATGTAATGAGTTCTCCCTTTCACTGTTGTATTATCATTTTCTAAATCTCATTTTATTAATTTTAATTTATGTAGTGAATCAAATGTTTTACTAATCTGTGTACTTCCACTTCACTTTGCAATTTAGGAGTATTTCAATGGTCAGAGAAAATGAAAGTATTGTCAATTCTGAAAATTAGAATATCTCTACCAAGTTTTAAATTAGGTCATAATTTTACTTAAAATCCCTAAGTAGATACTAGGGACAATGCATTATAAGAGCTAGAGTTGCCATGTAAATAAAAATACTTCAGGCTGGGTGTGGTGGCTCACACCTGTAATCCCAGAACTTTGGAAGCCCGAGGCAGGCAGATTACCTGAGGTCGGGAGTTCGAGACCAGCCTGACCAACATGGAGAAACCCTGTCTCTACTAAAAATACAAAATTAGCTGGGCATGGTGGCACGTGCCTGTAATCCCTGCTACTCGGGAGGCTGAGGCAGGAGAATGGTTTGAACCCAGGAGGCAGAGGTTGCGGTGAGCAGAGATCATGCCACTACACTCCAGCTTGGGCAACAAGAGCAAAACTCCATTTCAAAAAAAAAAAAAAACCTTCAAATTAACATTCTTGGTCTGCAATATTTCTCATTTGAAAACTTTTCTACTCTTGGTTCGTGGACTTGTCTATAACTTGCTGTGCCATAATTAAAGTATCTCTGGGCACTAAAAAAATTTACAAAATGACTGCTTTCAACTCTGAAGTCAATAAAATTCCTTATATTACAAATATTCTATTATTTCTGCATGGATAATTTATAGGTTATTCAAGCTTTTTATGTAAGGAGTGAGATTATCAAAAAACTATGGAGATGCCCTTCCAAGAATTTCATTTTCATTCTTGTCTGGGCATTCTGCTTTTAACAACTTACTCTTTGTGTGTAATGTCCCCACCACTTGGTCTCATGAAACTAGGCATCCCTATATGTGCCTTAGCAACACAAAACACAACAAAATTAGGGTTGCTGGTCCATCCCTTCATCTCGCTGATTTTAGGAATTCAGAAATTTAAGAATATGAGAAGTTTTGATTTGTGGAAGAGGAATTAGTATGCGTAGGGGTATACTTTAGGAATTCACTAATGAAATTTCTTAAATGATAATCACTTCCTATTATTTTTTTCAACTGTGGCCCTTATTATCCTAGACACATTGAATCGAGATCTCAGAATTTTGCACATAAAATATAGTTCTAATATTACGACTATATTTAGTTCTAATATAGTTCTAATATTTAGTTCTCATAGTAGAACCATATTTTAGGAGGTCACTTTTAACTCAGTCATCAACGATTTCATGTTTGTAAGCAAATTCTCTGTCAATCATCTTGCCACTGATGGTCACCAAGGAAAAGGCAAAAGGTTGTTCAAAACTCAAAAAGAACATTTTAAGTATATGTATTACCTCAGCAGGTTAGTTACATGTCTATTAAAATGTGAAGGTCAGTGTATTATTAATCAAAATATGGTTATAACTAAGGATAAGAAACAGGAATTATTTCAACTTCAAATATAAAGTGAATGCTATTTTGATGGTGGCATTTCTTTATAATTAAATATTTTTAAAACATTATTTTAACAAAAAAAAAGCTTATTCAGAGTACTAAAAGTAATTTGCCTGCTATATATGTATAAACACACACATACATATTTTCTAAGAAGACACTTAAGACATTCATATCTAATTTAAAAAATCTAATTTGGGGACATAAAGGCTTCCAGAGAAGAATCTGACAAAATAACTTGAAGCTTTGAAGCACGAAAAGCCTAAAAAGAAGAATAATACAAAACAGAACCCCACACATCAGGGTGTGGAGATGAGCAAATCAGAAACATTTTCCTTATAAAGTTATTAACAACACAATTACTTTACAATTCACAGAAAATTATGAACTGCATACAACTTATCATGAAAATATTGCTTCCTGCAACTGAGCTGAGGAATTTAGGGATATGTGTCAAAAGTGAAAACATGTTTCTTTTTCAAGCAAAAGAGATGGGTCATGTGATAATGTTCTACTGCAATATCTTCATGGCTCTCTTGCCAAAAGACTGATGTATATTTAATCACTTTATCTAATGGATGTGATTTCTAAAGTCACAGTTACCCATTAGGAAAGCTCTTGCTTGGTTCAGCTGAGTACTCTGATTACATTTCCTGACTTTGTGGTTTCAGAGAAGCAGAGCTGGTGGAGAATTCCCTGGCTGGATCCATCAGTTTTTGCTATGGACAAGAGAATACAATAAGATCATCCAAGTCATTAGACTTGGGGGTTGGGTAGATTCATTACATCCAAATCTTTAGAGCCAAGTGCCCATACAATTAACTTTAATTACGATGGAACAGATTTTTTCCCCAAATTCCTAATCTTCTTGATTAGAATGGAAACAAATCTCATTCTGGAGTTTTAGATAATTACCATGAAGCTTATCATCGTCATACCTGATACCATCTAGAAATATGTGTATATGCAAAATAATGCAATGTTGCTTGAAAAAAATTAAATTCAAGTATACTGTGACATGTTTACTGTTGTAAGATATAGTAAAAAATGTAAGAGAGCTAGACTATATCACAAATAGTCTTTCCTATTGTCTTCATTCTATAGCGTATTCTTGAGAAACATGTACAATGTTGAAATAATACTTGACAGCTCCAGAAAATAAGCCCTAAACCTGTAAAATGGGGGAAAAAAAAACACTATAAAGTTGGTATATTGGCAAATGTGCCTATCATAATGTGAATGACAGTAAGATTTACCCTATCGTATTATTAACAGGCATAACAGAAAATTTATAATAGATAAATCCATACTGACTTATGGATTTATCTCACTTATGGACAATACCCCTTTAAAGATTGTTCTATTCAATGAAGTTTTACATGATTGTTGTATGCATTCCTTTGCTACAAGACCAGAAGTAAAGCATATCCATTGTGATCTAAATAACAGTTAAAATATAAAACACCATGGTAAATTAATGATGGTGACAATTTTAATAAACCTACAAATAAAAGCAGAGTGCAGTAAGACTGAAACTAAGAAACCAAATAATGCATTAGCAAGGACCTTACATCCTGTACTGGAGTATAGAAATATGATTTAAGAAAGCAAGCTTCAAGCACAAAACATCAATCATTAATTAAAATACATGTTGCCTTTAGTATATGCACCTTTATTAGATTCTTAATGAATTGATTAAAAATTTGTCTCCAATGGGTTTTTTTCTTAGTTACAGTAACATTGTAGGATATATTCCTATATACAGATCAAGATACTTTTCCCACATGCAGCATAGTAAGATATTGAGACTTCCATATTAATCAAACCAAAAAATGAGAAGGAATTCCAAATCAGAGCCTGTTTTAGAACTCTGAGCACTCAATTGAAAACAGGTCTCCAGATTTCCATGCTGCTCCATTCTGTTGCCACCAACAATTGAAAATTGGTGTCATTTTTTTGTGCAAGTGAGATGTGCCATGTTAGTGCTTTTCAATTTAGGAGTGTTAGAAATTGTTCAAATAATGAACTGTTTTCTCTCAACCAAGATTTAAAATTTCCAAGGACAATCTCTTTCTATTGTATCTGTTTTTGTTTTGTTTTTTATTAAGGCATCACAAATTTCTTTAGGAAAAAGAGCTGTGCTGGCTGGTTATGGTGGCTTATGTCTGTAATCCCAGCACTTGGGGAGGCCAAAGTGGGCAGACCACTTGAGGTGAGGAGTTCAAGTACAGCCTGACCAAAATGATGAAACCTGTCCCTTCAAAAGCACAAAAATAGTGAGTCCCTGTCTCAAAAAAAAAAAAAAAAAAGAAAGAAAGAAAAAAAAATCTGTGCTATTAAAAAAAAAAGCCTTAAAACACTTAGTTGCATAATACCAAGGAAGTTTGAATAAATTATGTAACATTTATTCAATGAACAAGAGATATTTTCTCTGCAATGGGTAATTTGATAATCTTTGACTAAAAAAAAAAAAAATCATCCACAGCTCACCACTATGTACAGAATAACCTGTCATGTATTTGGTCTAGCATAGAAGGTTTTCCTAACCTGATGCTGACACCCTCTTCTGTTACCATATTTGCAGTCTACATGCCACCTACATTATTCTACATTTCATTTCCCCAAAAGTCAGCCAGATGATCCCTGCATAATCATAATGTTCCCTCTGTCTGAACAGTTTCAACTATCCTGATCACCTGATTACTTGCTTTGTAATATTTGGCTCAATACCTCTTGTATGAAAAGATCTGAATTCACCTCCTTCCTTCCTTCAAATACAAATTCAACTCTTCATCAGCTTCACTTTCTCCCATATCTCCAATCTGCTTTGAGCTGCCAGCAGTCCCCTAATGAAGATTTTTATCCTACTTCTACAGTGCTTCATTTATTTCATCACCCTTGTCTCCTTTAACTAGATTCCAAGGTTCATAGATAGGAAATTTGTCTTAGGCATCTATTATCACTAAGGTGTAGCATGATATCTGGCATATCATATAAAATTGTTAAATGCTTGCTGAATGAAGATGGTGAAATAGTTCTGACCCAAACACCTGAAGAAGCAAGCTATCTGATTTTCTTGCCTTTAAAATAATATAGATGTCACATTGATTTATAAGACAAATTTAATTATTATTTAACAAAATTATTTATGATTTTTTAATATTCCAAGAACATCTTCAAATATTTACAATAATGTGTAACTATCATTGATTTTACATCAGATATGCTATCTTTAATTTATGGCACTCTCAATTGCTCTATTTCTCCTAATTTAAAAATTAAAACATCCAAAAACAAAGCAATTTCCATCCTTACATGGAGACTAATATGTGCAAAAAATAAAAAGATTCTGCTATTACAACCTGTTTCCCCATTTTAGTGGCATCAAAATACAATTTAAAAACAACACTATCTGCTGAGGTTTAATTAAAGTGGCTTTTTTCCCGAGTCATAAACAGGAAAGTTCAAAGCTTGGTCAGATTGATGACAAGGGGGACACTATGGTGGACACAAACTAAACTTTAAAATTCTCTAACTTGGGATTATATTAGTCACAGCAGAACTTAAAAATACATTAGGCCCATTTTGACATGTTCACCAGTACTTAAGCACCTTAAAATTGTAGATATTTTATTTGAAACATATTTGATTAAGGATAAATTGCCAAATGTTTGAACCCCCAACAAAGTGATCAATTATTTAATTCTTTTAGAAACCTAGGCACAGATACAATCCTAGATGGTTGATTAATCCTAACTTAATTTTTGCCATTAAAAGTAGTTTATGCAGTTTGAAGCTTGCATGCAAAGAACAGGGAGAGGCTATTCTGAAAAGAGTTCATTTCCATTAAATCCAAAATACATTTCTTTGCAGAAAGTTGCACATATGACAAATTTGGGGTTACTAATATGGTTGAATATAAACACAGCAAATTTTCATTGAGAGAAAATTTGGAAAACACTGAAAATCATAGAAAAAATAAATTAACCTATTCAGAGAAAATTGCTGATTTTTTTTTTCTTTAAGAGTCATCAGCGTCTCTTTCTGTCACCCAGGCTGGAGTGCAGTGGTATAATCATAGCTCACTGCAAGCTCCAAACTCATGGGCTCAAGTGTTCTTCCCACCTCAGCCTCCTAAGTAGCTAGGACTACAGGTGTGCACCACTATGTCTGGCTAATTTTTTTTTTTTTTAATGGAGACTCTCTCTGCCACCCAGGCTGGAGTGCAGTGATGTGATCTTGGCTCACTCCATCACTGTAACCTCCAGCTCTTGGGTCCAAGAGATTCTCCTGCCTCCTGAGTAGATGGGACTACAGGTGTGCACCACATCTAGCTAATTTTTGTATTTTTAGTAGAGACAGGGTTTCACCATGTTGGCTAGGCTGGTCTCAAATTCCTGACCTCAAGTGATCTGCCCACCTTGGCCTTCCAAAATGCTGGGATTACAGGGAAGAGCCACGGCACCAACCCTAATTTTTTTTTTTAATTTATTTTATTTTTTAGCAGAGGCAGGGATCTTGCTATGTTGCCCAGGCTGACCTCAAACTCCTGGCCTCAAGCTATCCTCCAGTCTCCACCTCCTAAAGCACTGGGATAAAAGGCATGAGCCAACACACCCAACCTGTCTTCTTATGTATATATATACTGACAAAATGTTTTCCAGAAAGGCTATAAAAATATATACATAAATATATATATATGCATATATATATAAAATATGCTTACATGTAAGCATATTTTTTTCCACAATGTTAAGTATAGTCATTTCAAAAAATACTTCGTAATTTGATTTTTAAAAAGTTTTTATCTAAAATGTGAATTTCATGAAACATTTCTTGTTCTTCTTTGGTAAATCTCTTTAATCTGTTGACTTTTTTCTATTGAAATATTCATTATTTCCTTCTTTGCTAAGGGTTTTTTTGTGTGGGTGTGTGCTAAGGATATTGGTGCCTTTTCCCAAAAATTTCTTTTTTTCTTTTGCCAGTTTGTCATCTTTTAATGTTTGTCTTTACTGAAATTGGTTTTCAAAAATGAATAGAAATATGTAATTACTCCTTAAAGGAACTATGCAGTTTCATTAAAAATATTTACTTTTTGTGCATACATATTTTTTTCCTAGTGAGAGGACAGAGTTTTATTTTCATGACATATTTCTGGGAAACAGAGGCCTAGAAATGAGATTTTTCACACAGTCCCCGGAGTCTTGTCTGAGGCAGGCTGAGGTTGCTTCTTTACCTCAAATTGAGCTACTCAGCTCAACCTCTGCCACTTCTCTTTTCTCAGTGTTTGGGTCATCCACCTCCTCAGCACTGCTGTACAACATTTTTTGTATTTAGAATTTTGTATAATGAAGTTTTTTTAATGACTCTATTCTAATAAGAATTATATTAATACTCTACATTTTTACACACATTATGGTTTGCAAAAAAAAAAAATCATTCAAGTTCATTCCAGACATATTTTAAACGACCTACTATTTATCATCCTAAGCATCGGAGTAGTTAATAACTCCAAGAACAGAACATTTTTAAGTTGAAAAGTTAGGTCCAAACTGCAGGTTTATGAGTCCCATTTTTTTTTTCCTAAGTAGCATTCCTATATTTATTTTTGAAGAATAAATTTAGCTATAAAACTCAAAAGTATGTATAATGAAAAGTAATTCTCTCACTCTCCCGTGTTTCCCATCCAAATTCCTGCCCTGTGGACAACCACAATATCAATCCCTTGTGTATCCATCCATGTGATTTTATCAGCATGTACATATCTACTCATTTTTAATGCAAATAATACCCTATATAAACATTGTTTCATACCTTGCCTTTGTCACTTAAAAATCAGAGTTGGAAATCTTTCTGTATTAGTATGTACAAAGCCACTTCTTTTTATAACAGCTTCATAAAGTCCTATTGTACAGCTGTACCCAAATTATTTAGTCATTCTCACACTGTAGAACATTTAGGCTGTTTCCCAAAGCTACAATAATTTATCTTCTGATGAATAGTGGTTTTTTTTTAATTTGCTCTTTTGTGCATTCATTTCTGTTTTTATAATTTTTATTTTAAGTTCAGGGGTACACGTGCAGGTTTATTACATAGGTAAACTTGTGTCACGGGGTTTTGTTGTAAGGATTATTACATCACCAAGGTATTAAGCCGAGTTCCCATTAGTTATTTTTCCTGATCCTCTCCCTCCTCCCACCCTCCACCCTCCAATGGGCCCCCGTGTGTCTTGTTCCTGTCTATGTGTTTATGTTTTCTCATCATTTAGCCCTCACCTGAGGACATTCTCATGAATAGTTTCACAATACAGTATTTTATTTGTGAGACAAGTACCTCAGAGTGAAATTGCTGAGTCATAATCATATATGTGTTTTTAATTTGCCATAATAAAATATTGCCAAATTCTCTTTTATTACCCAGTGTTATGGCCAAGCTGAATTTCTACCCTGCCCTAACTCTGCTTATCTTTGAGAAACAGGTAAAATGCTCCATTTGTAACCAGACCAGCTGAGATTGGTTAGAACCAAGATAGGTGACTAAAGGACTTTAAGAAGATCTCAGGCATTATTATAATCTCATTTTCATGCTAAATGACACTCCCAGAATGCCATGACAGTTGATAATCGCCATGACAATGACCAGAAGAAGCCATAAAAGAACAAAAAGGAAGGTGGCACCCTGGTTCCAAGAAGCTCATCATCTATTTCTGGAACAGACATAAACACTCACTTTTAATGTCCAACTTCTTCCTTAGAGAAACTTTATATTTTAATTCCCTCATTCCTCACTAGTCAAGAAGTTGACTTGTGAGCCACACTTGTACTTCCCCATGCTTTGGCCAGCGAATAAATCTTACATTTCTTTACGCTCATTTTTTTTCTGTTTCTTGTATTGACTTTGTAATACCAAACAGGGAAAGATGACACCTTTTGAAGCTACCAAAGAGGTTATTGGTAACACCTTCATAAAGGTCTACCAATCCATACTCTCCCCCAAACAATGTTTCAGGGATTGTCTGCACGTACCTTCAACAGAGTGTTTCATATATATATATATATATATATATATATATATAATAGGTATGAAATATAATATATATGTGTATATTTTCATCTTTGTGATCCTAATAAGTGGGTAATAAAAACTTCTTAATTCTGATCATTTTAGTTTTCATTTTCTTTTGTGAGTGAGGTTGGGGATTTTTCGTATCCTTAGATGCCATTTGTGCTTCGCTTTCTGTGCCCTGTTTGTAGCCTTGTCGACTTTTGGGATAGACTATTGGTATTTTATTAATTTAGGAACTTTTAACAAAATAATACAACTATGGTGTATAACACAAATATTTTTATAAGTTTGCTGTTTTTGTTTCTTCTGGTTTATGGTAGTTTTGACTTTTAAAAACATCTGCATTTTAATTAAATTGAATTCACCAATCCCTTCTCCAGTGGCTATTATGTTTTATATTACCTTAGAAAAGAATTTCTACTTCAAGATTTTGAAAGAATTCTTGGATCCTTTGCAGTTCGAAAGTGTGATGACTGGGTTTTCACATGCATGTATGAGATAGTCCTCCCTCAAACCTTGTAATGACATTGATATAATACTATCCATCTCACATGAAAAGAAAAAAGAAAACAAAACCCTCACGTGTTTTCTTCCAGCAGATTTGTGTTTTATATGTTATTTTAAATATTTGATTCGACTAAAATGTATCTTGAGTTAGATGGCAAAGTAGTAATCTGAATTTATTTTTATCCACTCCTCAGGTGTCCCAATGATATCGATCAAATAATATTTCTGCCAACCTATTTAAGATGCTACCTTTATAATTCTCAAATATAATTATGTCTATTTCTAGATATCATATTTTCTTCCAATGAACTATCTATTTAGGTCATCATACTATTTTAATTACTCTATTTGCATAAAATAGCATTATATATTAGGGTTGGTACTAATAGATATTACTCTTTTATGTGTATACATTTTCCTAACTAATTAGAATCAGATTATCTAATTCCAAATGAGAACAAGTTTATTTTTATTTTCATTGGGATTGCAATATATTTATAAATTAACTTAAAAGGAACTGCCAACTGCAAGTACTCTTACTCCTTTTATAATACCTCTTCTTTAGATTATAAAAACAAAGTATGCCAAGTATAATATCATAAGAAAAACAGGCTGGCTACTCATTTTAAAGCGTCTAATGTTAAGTGTATCAATATGTAAGAAATCAAATACTTTTCATTAAATACTTGCCTGATTGTTGAAATCATACCATTGCATCCTTCATAAGTAACATTATGTTAATCATGTAAATAAATTCTTAAAAGAGTTTTATTTATTAGAAATGCTTAACTTGGTAGATGGCAAACCAGTTTAATAACTTCAACAAGAGTAGTTCAATATTTCATGTCCTAAAATCATTCAGTTTTATGGCACTTTATGGTATTTGAACAACTGGTATGCAAAACAAATTAAGCTGTGTGTGCGATCATTTTATATTTAGACAACTGATAGGCACTTACATCTAGATTCCATGATTATTAAAATATTGTGAGGAGAGAGAGATCCAAGATGGCCGATTAACAACAGCTCAGGGTTGCAGCTCCCAGTGAAAGCGCAGAGAGCGAGTGGACGCCGCACTTTCAGACGAATTCTTGTTGCCCACAGACTAGGAGATTCCCGGCGGAGGAGCCACACGGGTCGCCAGCGCGACTTTTTTGGCCGGCGCGGCTAGTTTGCCGGAGCCCCAGCACGGCACTTCTCGGCGCGGAGTATACGGGACGACTCCGGCTCGGCTGGTCCCGTCCCCACAAGGAGAACAGCAATTGGAAGCGCTGAGGACTGAGAGTTTCACAGTAAGCACAGCTGAACCGGGAAGGTCCAGCTGTGCAGGGAAGG